>APFE030802728.1:1584-13624 GCA_000404065.3 Pinus taeda
ATTAACAGGTTTCTTTTCAATTTCTAAGGCCTTCCTAAATTTAGGACGATGAAAATGGTCAATCCTTGCAACCACGTTAGCCTCTTCAATGCAGATGTGATGATTGGTTTTTTGTGCATGCTCTGCCAAAGTGGAGTGAGACCTTCCATGTTTGATGTCTACAACACAAAATAATTTTTTTATATGTACATTAAAAACATTATTTTAAAGGAAACAAAAATTGAAAAAACATAAAAATAAAATAAAATAATTATAATTTTCTTTACTAGAAAAGTAAAAATGAAAACAAAAATTATAGTAACATAGAAAAATATAATAACTTAAATAACTATTAATCATGAAGAAATTATAATGGGGATAGGGATGGCCCAAAATCAAAATGCTTCCATAGTTTAGTATAGAAGGATATTGTAAGATGTTATAACATTAATAACATAAGTGTTACCATGTACTATAAAGGAGATGTTGTAAAATGGATAGCATTTAAATCAAAGGTATAGGTATTCTACTATTATAAATGGGAAAAAGGTGTTTCTACACTTTTCAATAGGAGAAATGATGTAACTTGGATAATGTTCACAATATGTGTAACTTGAATTATAATAGTTATCAACATAAATTAATATTAATTCTCCATTTATCAGGGGTTGAGATGGATTAAATCTCTCAAGATGAAAACCCATTTGTATCTAGGAGATTTTATTACCCTTACGTATGCTTGTTAAATCCTAAGCTAAGATGCATTTATCAGATCACTATATATATAATTGTTTTTATTTATTTTAATTAAATCCTAATAATGTATATAGTTACGTATACATGGCTTCCATTTTTTTATTAGATGTTTTATAATTTTTATAATTGAACTTTTGATGTAATATACATAGAACTTTTGATTACTTAAAGAGAACGAAGGAGAGAGCATTCAGAAAAAATTATATAGTAATTAAATTTGAATATAAAATTCTAAAATATAATAATTATGAATATAACTTATTATTATTTAGATGCTCTAGAACACATTATATCATAGATGTTTAAGCATGAGATGTTATATGTTAGATGATTAGGTGTTGTAAGTGAGATGTTAGATAGTTTTTAAATTCATTTTTTTTAATATGGATATTTTTTTAGATAAAAGAAAATATAATATACATATCACATTAAAATATATAACATATAAATAGTAATTATAAATTAACATCAATTTTACCATATAAATTAATTTAATGATTCCATAACCATTTACCATGAATATTGTTAGCTTCTAAATACACTTTTTGACAATATTATGGGTTAATATGGAGAACCCGAAAGATAGAGGGAGGGAGAGAGAGAGAGGAGGGAAGAAAATCATAATACTATGGGCTAATACCATGGTTGATCAATACCGTGGGCCCATACAATGGCTTATGAATAAAACATGCCCAAAAACTGTAACTTATTTCAAAATCAAAATATTTGACAAATACATTATTTTAATTTAGTTTTATAACATATTTTAATTAACTAAAAAAAAATTTATAATTACTTTTGAGGTATATCTAAACCATCTATCCTCACTACTACTAAAAATATTCCCATAAAGATTAAATCAAGGTTTTAATAAATGCATTTTATATTCCCATATAGATTAAATAAGGATTTAATAAGTGCATTCTAGAATTATTTTATGTATACATATATGAAATTTATATAATATAAATAATATTATAAATAAAGGGATAGATGCATCTTAACCAAGGATGCAAGCGAAGGGAGAAATCAAAGTCACTAACAATGACATGAGAAAGATAGTGCATGATTCTTTTATTTTTTTATTATTGTATTTTATTTGACACGATTGATCCAAAATATAGGTTTAATATTTGCAACTAATTATGTTTTTCTTAGATACTATCTTAAGAGAGAGAGTGACATGGGGGGGAATAGAGTGGGGGAGAGACACATAGAGGTGGGAGACATAGGGAGAGAGAGAAAGGAAGAGAGAGGAGGAGAGAGGGAGGGAGAGATGGATTTGGAGGGGGGAAAGAGAGGGAGGGAAGAACAAAGATATTGAGAGATAGAGGTGGAGAGAATGAGAAAGTGACAAGGGAGAGATGAAGATGGAATGAGGGAGATAGGAGATGAGGGAAGAGAGAGAAAAGAAAAGGATAGAGATAGGGAAATAAGGGGAAGAGAGAGATAGGGAGACATAGATATGGAGGGGGGAGAGAGGGGGAGAGCGAGAAGGGGAGAGAGAGGGAGATAGTGACAGAGTTGGAGGATGGAGAGAAACGCAAAGTGAGATGGGGAGAGAGAGAGGGGGAGGTGGGAGACAAAGGGCGAGAGAGGAAGGTAGAAAGAGGGTATTTGAGAGAGAGGAGAGAGAGGGGAGAGAGATGGAGTTGGAAAGGGAATAAAGACATAGAGAGAGAAAGGTAGGTATTGAAACATTTTTTAGAATTCCCCTTACAACAGATGTTCATACTACACAGGTGGAGAGTGAAGAATTAATAATTGTTTGCATTCTGGAGTAGATAGGGTATCCAAATGTGATTGTGCAGGTACGTGTGCTGAAAGTGGAAGAATTAAGTATGAATCACTATGGAAAAATACTACTGACTAATGAATAATAAAAATTGGCAATGGTATACTAGTGAATAATGATTAATAAAGGCTGGAAACAAAAGTTTCTATAATTTTTATTGAACATGAATTTGGAATGCCTTGTATAGTAAAAGTATTTTAGTGAACCAAGAAAGTACATAAATATTCTAATATTTTACTATACTATGTTGAAATAACACCAATATAATCTATTGAAATAACCAAATCAAGCAGTAATTGGGAAGACGAGGTAAATAAATATTTTCAAACACATTCATCATGAAATACAAAAAATAAATTTATTTTTATTTTAATTTTATTTTTTAATTTTTCTTTATATATATTTTAATTAAATTTATATAATTTTTGTTCAAAAATAAATTATTTTATATAAAATATTATATCAATTAAATTAACATATTTAAAATTTTTAGATTGAAAAAATGACAGTAATGAAATTTTACGTTAATTACTATTTAAAATTTTATAAGTATTTAAAATATTTTTTTTAATTAATAAATTATTTTATAGTTCCTTTATACATATAACAATATTTTTTTTCCATTAAAAAAGAATACCATTTAAAAATAAATTGTAAAAATAATTTAATAATGGTGTTAATTGCATTTTGTAAGAGGTAAATTATTATCTTAAATTTATAAGTAATTAAAATATTTTTCTAAATTAGTAAAAAAGTATTATATAAGTTTTAATTATAATATATTTTAAAAGAAAATAAGAATAAAAAATACCATTTAAAAATATAATTGACAAGGTAAATTAATAATGTATTAATGGTATTGTGTACATGGTATCAATATAGTTAGGACCATCAAAATTGGTATGATCATTTAAAAAAAAAATTATAGGAGTGTTTGAATTTTGGAGTGCTTGGAGTGTTTGAGTCTTATATTTTATGGTGAAAATGGACTCAACATTGTCAACAGCGGGAACACAAAATTTTGAAACTTGATTTCCAAAAAATTCCACCAAATGTTTTCAAAATCCTAGAAAAAAGTTATTTCTATATAACATGAGTAAGCTTCATGGGAGGTCACCCAAAACTTATTTCTATATAACATGAGGAAGGATGATGGAAGGCCCCTTAGTTGGCCGGATGGGCGTTCACTTTACTCAGGATTTTTTCTCTTGAACCAATGACCTTTTCTTGCATCCAAGTGGATTGCTATGCGAAACCATAATTTTTAACACTAAATTTTAGTCAAGGATTTCCCAAAAATATTTCCTAGTCTCCACACATTGCGACTTCCAAGTGAGACGAGTTCCCTTTCACTATACCCAAAATAATATTTTAAATCCTGCATTTTAGTTACCCATGAACTATGGGTGGGGAACTATGCTCCTTTTCTCCACAAACAAAATCAACTTGAGATTGACTCTTTTTTTGTCACTTTATAAATTCACCCCTTTCACAAGAACACTTGTAGTGTCAACCGATGGGCAGGGACGGGTTTGGTCCCCACAATAAATAGAAATAAGGCACTAAAGGAAATTGGTCGTCAAGATCACCAAGTATGTTATTTTTATTGATGATATTGTTTATGCATTTTATCTTTCAAACTTTGTGAAGTAGATAAAATAATGAGATATCAAAATGCATAACTTTGATAATAATAATAATTGAATATTTGACATTCCTTTTTAGACACTAAAAGAAATTGGTCATCAAGATCACAACGTATGCTATTTTTATTAATGATATTGATTAAGCACTTTATTTATCAAACTAACAGAAATGAATATCAAAACACATAAACGCATAAATTTGATGATAATAATAATTGAATATTTCACATTCTTTTCCATATTAATTAGTTTCTTTAATAATTCCATGCTAATAGGGACAAGAACCAAAAAATTAATTTACTACATTAATGTTTATTTTGAAACCTTCTTAATAACTTTGTATTGCATAGTAAATTTTAGTGATATTTTCAGCGTTAAAGTTTATCTTTGAAATTCTAAGGAGTACAATCCGAAAAATCACATCAAAATGAAACCCTTTTTTAACTTTATCTCAATAAACAAGGAAAAATTGTTAACATTGGCCTATATTCGTTAGATAGTGAATTAATGAGTTACTGTGATAAATGATTTCGAACCTATTTAGTTAATAAAAAACAAATTCTTCCATAACATTTATCGCTAAAAATGAGATACGTCTAAAATGAGATATTTCAATAATCAATTCAATAAAATACGTTTAATGATTGATTTGGGTGAATGAACAAATATATTCTTTAAATGGTCTTTAAAAATAAATTTAAATTAAATATATATTTTTTATTTTTATGTGATAAATTAAGTTACTCATATTTTATATATTAATTTTATAAGCAAGTGATTGCCAATTGAATTATGGGCAACAAAAAATAGAAAGCAATTCTAGAGCCACACTTCCATAAAGTTTGACCTATAATTTAATAAAAAAATTAAAAAATTTTCTCTAAAAAAAAAAAAAAAAAAACCCCACTTAAATCAACTCATTTATAATTTATATTTATATTTTAATTGGCAATATTTAAATTTATCTTAATATAATATGATATGATAATTTTAAAAAACTTCAAATTTTTTTAATGAAGAATGTTGTCCCATGTGTCCCATGAACAAGTGTATATGAAGTTTATGATTTCTTAGGCATGCATATTGAAAAATAAATTTTGATATCGGCCCATGGTATTGTAACAAAGTCTATTTATAAATGAAGAATGCCCATGGTAAAGTGGGTATAAGTCTTAATGGTTAAGAATCTTGTTATGTGTACATATGGTTAAATTATATATTAATTCTTTTTACAATTAATAATAATAATAATTTAAAATAGAGCTATGATTTAGTTAGTTTTAATGATATTTTCAATTTTAACAAAGTGAGATGCATGATAAAATAATTAATTGTGTGGTTCAATTGAGGCTTTTGTGATCCATATCAAGTTTATGAGAAGAGTCTTCAGCGAAAAATACATCATAATTCATTTTTCGACATGTTTCGAACTAACGAGTGTGGTTCATCGTCACGACGCGTTGAAGAACCAGATCATGGCTGCATGTTAAATAGAGAGAGTATGTCCTCAAACAATTATATTTGACTGGGAAACAACTAAATTTGATAGGACAACTAGGCTGGACCAATGACTAAGTTTGACTGGGCACCAAGACCAAGGAATAGAGAGAGGAAAAATTAATTATTTGATTAGTTTTTAAGTTTGTTTAGTTATATTTATTACCGTATGCTAGAGTATTAATAATCTATTACTAAGGCCTTTTTATTAAAATTAAATAGATAAATAGTTAGTTGGTTAACTTAAGGGATAATATACTATATTTAATTTAATTCCAAGAACCATAACCTAATAACTCAGAAAACATGTTAATTTATTAAATAATACGAAATTTCTTTAAATAGATAACATTTTAAATTAGATAAGTAATGACCCCATACTAATTAAAGGGAATCCAACAATATTTCAACAATTATCAATCCAAGACATTGTGTGTGATGTGGAGTTTGGGATTAGGAGCTTGCTCGATAATATTAAGGACATGATTAGGCGAGATTGCATTGTTGTCCTTAAGAAGGAAAAGCGCCCAAGGAGCAATATTAGCAAGGCTAATTTTGAGGCCCTCAAATCCATGAACCATAACAAGGACATTATGGTTCTTGAAGCCGATAAAGGAGGGGTTATTGTCATCCTTAATACGGATGATTACTAACAGAAGATGTTGGACCATCTTTGTAATAGTGGCAGTAGCTATAAAAAGCTTAACAAAAATCCCTTGAAAAAGGTCTCCAGAATTGTTCCTCTAGCTATTAAATCTAGCAACACTGTGAGTTCCTTTTGCCATAAGCTTATTGAGAGTAGCCCCATCACTCCTCGGATCTATGGTCTTCCAAAGATTCAAGAAGAGGGGGCGCCCCTAAGGCTGATTGCCAATACCATAGGTGGTCCAACCTACCTCCTTGCTAAATTCCTAGCCTTAAAGCTTAGACCCCTTGTTGGCCTCACAATGTCATTTGTTAAAGACTCTTCGTCCTTTGTCAATGGGCTTAAAGTCATCAAATTCGACCCTGAGGACATTCTTGTGAGTTTCGATGTGGCTTCCCTTTATACTTGCATTCCTATAAGGGAGGGCATTGAGATCACCAATCGCCTTACTGATCCTAACACCACTCATTTAGTTGAAATTTGTCTCACATCCACTTTTTTCAGCTTTGAAGGGGAATTCTATGGACAAACCTGTGGGGTTCCCATGGGCTCCCCCATATCCCTGGTTGTTGCTAATATCTTTATGGAATATTTTGAGTCCAAAGCTTTTGCCTCAACTTGTCTCTTGCCCAAGCTCTCGAAGAGATTTGTTGACAACACTGGTGTCATCTGGTCTCATGGCCAAGAAGAGTTGGAACTCCTTTTCCAGCATCTCAACAATCAATCCTCATCCATGAAGTTCACTATGGAGCAAGGAGTTGATGGGTGTTTACCTTTCCTAGATGTTTTCATCTCTAAGAATGATGAGAGAATCCAACATCTGCTAATATTACAACCATCATCTCTATTTAAATTAACAAGTCTCTTTTCAATTTCTAAGACGTCCCTAAATTTAGGATGATGAAAATGGTCAATCCTTGCAATGACATTAGCCGTTTCAACGCAAACGTGATGATTGGTTTTTTCTGCATGCTCTGCCAAAACGAAACAAGACCTTCCATATTTGATATCAACAACAGAAAATAATTTAAATAAACATAGTCACATCAAATACCATATACGCATAAAACACCACTAATAAAGCTATCAATAATGAAACTAAAATTATCTTAATTCCTCAAATGATATCATTAATATTAACCCAATCAATAAACCCTTTGCAAATTTTGAACATCATATATTTTAATTACCATCCATACTTCTAATTTTTCATGACATAAAAATTATCAATTTTCAAGATATATTACCACTTATTTCATAATTTCAATATAAACTTTATCGTTTAAGAAATTCATTTTTTCCAGAATTCCTTCAAATGAAAATAAAATATCAGTAAAATAAAAATACAAAAAAAAAAAAAGTACACTTCTTTACATTGTCGTTTAGTTTTCTTCGTAATAATCACATCAAACAAAATATTGTGCGTATGGAAATGTATAGATATTTATTTATTTTTTAAATAAGGGGAAAAAATATAATTTGCTAGATAATGAATTAATGATTTGTTTTGATAAATGAATTAATTTTAGTTAAAGTATATTTAGTTTTTATACAACAAATTCTTGCATTATTAATAATGAATGGAACAAAAATAATTGAATTCGTTAGTTTTTTAAGATAAATTTAATTTAATAAAAATATATGGGGTTAATAAACAATAAATTTTTTGAACTTAGATTTATGTGACTCATAATAATTATAAAAATATTTTTTTGGTAAAAATTATATAAGAGATATTCTTGTCGACCCATTCGAACTAGCTACTGTGTTTTATCTGAACCGCATTGAGATAAATAGATGTAGAGAGCTACAAACTAGTTGTAACAACTAATTTGACTAAAGGCAGGAATTAGAAAAGGTTTTGACTAAAAAGTGCATCTAATTACAAAATTAAAAATAATTTTGATAACTAATTGACTAAGGGCAGAAATTATACAAGGTTTTGACCAAAAAGGGTAAGGGAATATAATTACAGAATTTAATTTTTTTTTTGATGAAATAATGATATAAAAAGTTATAATTTTGAAAAAATAATATTATATAAAAAGTTATAATATGTTAATAAAATAATTAATTAAAGCTTTTTATATCCCCTTATAACTATATAATATTTAAAAAAAATAAATGGCTTAATCCTAATCATAAAATATTAGAATTTTAACGAATCAAAATTAGATAATATTAATGAATATTATTATATATGATATTCTAAAAAATATTAATAGTAATCCTTTCATATAAATATTAAATAATTTTAGGGTAGTCATAAATTAGATGATAGGTGGGTTAACAAATTAGTATTTATTTAAAAATATATAATATAATTAATATGTTAGGGGTAAAAAATTAGTAAGAGTTTTGACAAAAAAGGGTAAGGGAAATTAATTAAAGAATTTAAATTATTTTGATAAATAAAATTAAAAAAAAAGAACCCGGATGCCGGTGACACGTTTAAGCATTTATGTTATTTATGAAGAATGGCAGTGAGGGGATGGGCCACTTGTCTGATGGCACCCCTCCCCATATCACCCTGAAACGCCTTCATTACTATCTGCAGGCAGCATTCAATATAGGTTTGGTTCAGCAAAAAGCTAGTCTTGTTGGGTTATGGAGTTACCTCACTTCAATTCTTCATCGTCTCCCCTGCTGTGCAACATCTGTCTGCCTCTGGGCTTTGAGCCCTACCTTCGCACTGCAACTGGCCGTCGCTACTGGATTGTTTGATGTGCGGATTTTGATAATGGCTTCCATCATTTGCATTCGGCTCTCCGCTTTCCAATCTCTGCCCAAATCAGCCCTATTTCACCTCTTATTCCCACTGCTACTGCTCCCTCTGCCTTCGTCCCCCTGGTCTCTGCCCCTTTTGAGTGCCTAGCCAGCGATTTCAATATGGTTGAGCACCGTATGCGTAATCGTAGCGGAGGAACTAGGGGAGGAAGCTCTCGTCCTGCGGTGGAGCGCTCCACCTTCTCTCCTTCCCCTAAATTGCATCATCCTCAATCTTTTGGAGAAGGTAGACATCCTATTACCAGGCATGGAAGAGGTCGGGCTCATACTTCCGGTGTTGTTCTTGATGAATTTTCTATCCTTTCTAACAATTCTCCTCCGCCCCTTCATCCCGCTCCACATTCTACCCATTTCAGATTTCGTAGCTCCCTGAACAGGCCCGTCATTACCGCTTCTATCTCCATCTCCTTCTCTGAACAAATCGCTCACTCAACCTCTCAGGTTGACATCTCCAAGTCACCGTAGGAAAGTACTCTCAAATGCAACAATTGTAGGGAATCTGGTAAAAATGTGATGGTTGACAGTCTCTTCACCCCCCTTGGACCGAACTTGGGTGGAATTTTGCATGTTGAAGGGGGTAGCTCTGCTGCCACGCGCCCTTTTGGTGGTTCATGTCATAA
Source organism: Pinus taeda (assembly GCA_000404065.3). Lineage (NCBI taxonomy): Eukaryota > Viridiplantae > Streptophyta > Pinopsida > Pinales > Pinaceae > Pinus > Pinus taeda. The sequence goes on from APFE030802728.1 coordinate 11,311, forward strand.
TGGTTAAGCTATGCAGGATGCTCCTGGAAACAGGGGAGAGCCTCACAGTGGTGGTGGAGTTCCACATGGCAGAGCCTCCACGGATGTGGCAGATGAGTGGGCTTGCCTAATCATCGAGAAACCTAGCTCGGATGACTACAGCTAAGATGAAGTGGCCTCTAGGTAGCAGAAAGTGGCAGACTGAGATTCGACAGAGGTTGACGGAGGTTAGAACTTAGCTGGCTATGGCTGCCTTGGTGTCTTATTTTTGGTTCTTTTTGGTTTTTGATAATCTTTATGTGGATGCTGGTATCCTTTTTAGACCAAATGTCAAGTTATTATCTTACTGTCTTTTTGTGGGGCTTGGTCTCAAAACTGCTACCATTTTTGAAGGTTATGATCTTGCTGGACTGGTTTCCCCACTGTTGGGGTAGTCCAGATCTTGATGATATTACGATAAACTTGATCGAGGCTCTATCCTCTTTGTATATTTTATGTACATATAAATAGACTAGTTTTACTTAGAAAAAAAAAAATTAAAAAAAGAAGTTATAATAAAGCGATTTAATAAAAATATTTTATAACCTCTATATAACCTTATTAATGAATATTATTATAATATTATATTAATATTTAAAGTTTAATCATATTCATATCACCAAATATAAAAATAATTTAGGATAGTCTAAACTAATCAATTACTTGGGGATTAATCAATAATTAATATTTAAAAAATAAATAAACATTATATATATAGATATATATATATAGTCATCATCTCTATTTAAATTAATAGGTCTTTTTTCAATTTCTAAGGCCTCCCTAAATTTAGGACAATGAAAATGGTCAATCTTTGCAATGACGTTAGCCTCTTGAATGCAGATGTGATGATTGGTTTTTTTTGCATGCTCTGCCAAAGCGGAGCGAGACCTTCCATGTCATGTTTGATGTCAGCAACAAAAAATAATTTTTTGATATTTACATTAAAAACATTTTTTAAAGGGAAAAAAAGTTGTAAAAACATAAAAATAAAATAAAATAAAATAAATTATAATTTTTTTTATTAGAAAAGTAAAAATGAAAACAAAAATTATAATAACATAGAAAAAATATAATAACTTAAATAACTATTAATCGTGAAGAAATTATAATGTGGATAGTGATGGCCCAAAATCAAAATGCTTCCATAGTTTAGTATAGAAGGATATTGTAAGATGTTATTACATTAATAACATAGTTGTTTCCATGTACTATAAAGGATATGTTGTCACATGGATAGCATTTAAATCAAAGGTATAGGGGTTCTACGATTATAAATGGGCAAAGGTGTTTTTTACACTTTTGAATAGGAGAGATGATGTAACTTGGATAATGTTCACAATATGTGTAACTTGAATTATAATAGTTATCAACATAAATCAATATTAATTCTCCATTTATCAAGGGTTGAGAGGGATCAAATCTCTCAAGATGGAAACCTATTTATGTCTAGGAGATTTTATTACCCTCTTACAGATGCCTTGTTAAAATCCTGATTTAAGATGCTTTATCACATCTCTCATATATAATTGTTTTTATTAAAATCCTAATAATGTATATAGTTACATATATATGGTTGCCATTTTTTTATTAGATGTTTTTATAATTTTTATAATTGAAATTTTGATGTAATATACATAGAATTGATTACTTAAAGAGAATGAAGGATAGAGCATTTAGAAAAAATTATATGATAATTAAATTTCCATATAAAATTCTAAAATATGATAATTATGAATATAACTTATTATTGTTATTTAGGTGCTCTAGAATACAGTATATCCTAGATGTTTGAGCATGAGATGTTATATGTTAGATGATTAGGTGTTGTATGTGAGATGTTAGATAACATATAAATAGTAATTATAAATTAACATCCATTTTACCATATAAATTAATATAAGGATTCCATAACCATTTACCATGAATATTATTAACTTCTATATAGACTTTTTGACAATATTATGGGTCAATACCGAGAACCAAAAGATAGAGGGAGGGAGAGAGAGAGGAGGGGAGAAAATCATAATACTATGGGTTAATACCAAGGTTGATCAATACCGTGGGCCAAATACCATGGCTTATGAATACCACATGCCCAAAAACCATAACTTATTTCAAAATCAAAATATTTGACAAATACATTATTTTAATTTAGTTTTATAACATATTTTAATTAAGTATAAAAAAATGTTATAATTACTTTTGAGGTATATCTAAACCATCTATCCTCACTACTACTAAAAATATTCCCATAGAGATTAAATCAATGTTTTAATAAATGCATTCTAGAATT
>APFE030802728.1:24222-43320 GCA_000404065.3 Pinus taeda
ATTTTAAATAAATAAATAAATTATTTTAACAGAATGGTTTATTTCTCACCTCGTTAACCTAGCTCCATAAATAGAATAGTATTTTAATATTAAATTAGTTAGAGGAAGTTTGACTGGGTTCTTGAGTGGAAAATTAGCCGTTGGATTTTTAGCCGTTTAAGTCTCTGCTTAAACTATTTAACACGATGAACTGGATCTGTATCTTCAACTTGTCCTGACGATGAACCACACTAGTTGGTTCGAAACGTGTCGACAAAAGATTAATTATGTGATTTTGCCGAAAATTCTCTAAACAAATGTTATGAATCACAGAAGTCTAAATTCATTAACATTGCTAAGTTTCAGGCTGTAATCGTCCCTATTCAATACAGAAGGTATATGGATTTTTCCTATATCTGCTAACTTTTGTTTAGAGTGTCTTGATGTGGGTTATGAACTAGAGGCGGTGCTCTGTTAAAAAGTTGTTTTGAGTTTCTTGATATGGGGTTTGAATTGGCGTTTGTTTCTTGATTCAAGGTACCCTGTCAAAGAAAGGCCAGAATTCATTTCATCATTAATGGTCATTCGTATTTCAATCTGGTCCTCATCACCAATGTTGGTGGAGCAGGTGACATTGAGGTTGTTTCTGTCAAAGGCGCCAAGACTGGCTGGCAGCAAATGTGCCAGAACTAGGGCCAAAATTGGCAGAACAACAGTTACCTCCTTTGGAGCACTTTAATCTCTCAGAGCCCATTTTTCAGCACATTACTAAGTTTTGGGCTGGAATCGTCCCTATTCAAAATCATCATGGTTAAGAAAGCATAAACGAGAATTGGCATCTTTAGGGGCTCAACAGAAAAATGGAACACTGTAGGGGCATTGGGAAATGGCTAGATGAGAAAAAGTAAGCTTTTAAAGAGTCAAAGTAGATTATTGTATATAGACGTTGTTTAATGAGTTTACAAGGAAACTTTGCAAAGAAAAATGTAGATCTAAATAAGAGAGAAATCATGTTTAAAATGTTAGAAGATGGTGATGTGAAAGGAAAAGGAATGCATACCAAGCTTCACAGAACCCTCATGTTTGGCCTTGGTTCAAAGGCCATAGCATTGCCTTTCCATAAAGTGCAACAATGGAAATTACAATAATTTTGATAGCTGTAATCCGGATTGTCTAAAAAATTTGCAAAATTTTCTTAAAATTATGCCATAATTTCTATTATTTTCTGGGAAAAACCCTGGCCTCATTAGACTACGGCATTGTGGATATTACAAAGTGCACTTCTATGGCCTCTGCTTTTTTATTTGGCTTGGAATTCTAAATCAAGTGTGCAATGGAGTTCTTCCAAAAGGGTTGGATTTTCCATTCTTGGATTGTTTAACATTGTGCTGAGTAAGTGTGCAATAGAGTTCTTCCAAAAGAGTTGGGTCATCCATTCTTGGATAGTTTAACATTGTGCCTAGTTCTCTTGAAGATTCAAATTTTAAAGGTAGGTTCTATTGTTTATCTAGTGCAGCTTCATAGTTTTAGTTCCATTTCTAAGGTGTCTTTCCACCTAATTATATAAGTTCAGACCATGCCATGCTTCCTCTTTCCTTTAGTTTTCAAGCCCTAGGCTTTGTGCTTTTCTTTGATTGCTTGAGCCTTGTCCTAATCATAAGAGGGAAAACCTATTTATATCTATTTGGCATGTACGAGAAATGAAAAAGTGTAGGGCCGGACACTCTCATCCTCAAAGGGTAGCAAATATCTCCTCCAAAATAGGAAGATATGAGGAGAAACCTACAAAGCAAGAGGAAGATATGAGGAGCAACCAAAGAAGTGAGTGGTAGACAGAATGGGCACCTTGCTCAAAACTGGGGGCAAAGTGGGAACCCAAAATAAAGAACAAGAGAATCCCCAATGTATCCCTATAGAACCATTCCCCTGAAACTTAAAATAGAGAATTGGGACGTATTTTTACTAGGCTGCATTGGACTCTCATTCACATTCATTATGACCAAACTAGCCAGTCTATACTTGGCTGAAAATGTGTTATGAGGCATAACACAAGCACAATGAATGGACCATCAATCTTACAAATGAAATGTTGGAGAATGGAGCTCTAATGAAGGACTAGAAGGAAGTAGTGGAATTAAGGTTGTACAACTTGAGGAATCCCATCATGCATGTATCCCACTGAGATGAAAAGACAAAGAAGCCATCTTACAAATAGAGAAAAAATAGAGTACATACATTGCAAACATAGCATTGATAGAGAGAGAAGAATGAAGCAAAAGGACCAAGGTATTGGGAAGGTTTTGCAGCCATTTAAGAAGGTTTTCTTATGTTATCAAAATATTTATCATGGGTTGCAAGATGGGGCCATCGAAAGTATTAAAATCTTAAAGGCTATCAATCTGATCTCTAGAAAGCAAATCAGTCCAACCATTAGGAGGCCAATTTGTTACAAGGCAGAAATATATATTGGAGAAATTCATATCATGTCATTGTAAAGATGGCTAGAATATCATGCATAAAAGCTTTAAACGTGACTTCCAAACCACAACAGGGGGATTGGCTCTGGCCACCCCAGTTTTATAATAAAATTTTTAGATTAGTAATAAGTATTAAGAAAATCTTTTAGTTACCAAATTAAAACAAGTTCGTATCACTATTGATATCAAATAACATTTTAGAGCAAGGAAACTTTGGAGAGAAAAATGTAGATCTAAATAAGAGAGAAATCATGTTTAAAATGTTAGAAGATGGTGATGTGAAAGGAAAAGGAATGCATAATAGGCTTCCTAGAACCCTCATGTCTGGCTTGGTTCAAAGGCCATAGCACTACCTTTCCATAAAGTGCAACAATGGAAATTACAATTTGAACTCTATATAATAATTTTTTTTGTTGATTTCTAACAGGCAGGTGCTAAAAAAGTTGTTGTCTCAGCTCCAAGCAAGGAGGTGCCTATGTTTGTTGTTGGGGTTAAAGAGCACCAATACAAATCTAATTTGAACATTGTTTCAAATGCAAGTTGTGCTATACAGAACCCAACTGTGTCACAGTTGTGTAACAAAAATGCTTAGCCAGGTGGATGGGATTAAGACAAAATTGAAAAGGCCAACTTGCAGTCCGAAATCATAGCTGTATCCAATACAAATTTGATTTGAACCAAAGTAACCAAAGGATGTGCAGATGGAGGGGATGGTTAAGGGAGTGGAGAATCCATTGTGAAATTTCTAACATTTTAGCTTCTAATGGTTCCATAATGGTTTCAATAATGAATCCATTCTTCCAAACCACAACAGGGGGATTGGCTCTGGCCACCCCAGTTTTGTAATAAATTTTTTAGATCAGTAATAAGTATTAAGAACATATTTTAATTATGAAAATAAAACAAGTTCGTATCACTATTGATATCAAAGAACATTGTAGAGCAAGGAAACTTTGCAGAGAAAAATGTAGATCTAAATAACAGAGAAATCATGTTTAAAATGTTAGAAGGTGGTGATGTGAAAGGAAAAGGAATGCATACCAAGCTTCACAGAACCCTCATGTCTAGCCTTGGTTCAAAGGCCATAGCACTGCCTTTCTGTAAAGTGCAACAATGGTAATTACAATTTGAACTCCATATAATAATTTTTTTTTGTTGATTTCTAATATGCAAGTGCTAAAAAAGTTGTTATCTCAGCTCCAAGCAAGGATGTGCCTATGTTTTTTGTTGGGGTTAATGAGCACCAATACAAATCTAATTTGAACATTGTTTCAAATGCAAGCTATACTATATAGAACCCAACTGTGCCACCGTTGTGTAATAAAAATTCTTAGCTAGGTGGATGGGATTAAAACAAAATTGAAAAGGCCAACTTGCAGTCCGAAATCGTAGCTGTATCCAATGCAAATCTGATTTGAACCAAAGGAACCAAAGGATGTGCAGATGGAGGTGATGGTTAAGGGAGTGGAGAATCCATTGTGAAATTTTTGACATTTTAGCTTCTAATGGTTCCATAATGGTTCAATCATGAATCCATTGTGATTTGAATGACAACAACCCGCATTTAAAGCATTTCTCCACCCTCCCCTAATTAGAAATACAATTTTGGGTTCTCTACTAATTTTTTCCATACCCATTTAATCTAACAATGGACATAGAGAATGTATATTTATACCTGTGTATTGGAAATACCATTTTATACTTTAACGTTTATTATTTTTGTTTTATTATTATTACTTGAATTTCTTCTTAACAAGTGGTTGTGTTTCTTTCGGTTTTAGTGAAAGTATGGGCTCCAATGTTGGCTCTCTTATTATGGAGTATAATAAATCTTTGAGAATTTTTCAATTATTAAATTATTTGGCTGGGATTCTAAGTCAATGTGCAACATAGTTCTTCCAAGAGGGTTGGATTTTCCATTGCTGGATAGTTTAACATTGTGCTAAGTAAGTGTGCAATAGAGTTCTTCCAAAAGGGTTGGGTCATCCATTCTTGGATAGTTTAACATCATGCCCAGTTCTCTCGAAGATTCAAATTTTAAAGGCAGGTTCTATTGTTTATCCAGTGCAACTTCATAGTTTTATTTCCATTTCTAAGGTGTCTTTCCACCTAATTTTATAAGTTTAGACCATGCCATGCTTCCTTTTTCCTTTAGCTGTCAAGCCCTAAGCTTTGTGATTTTCTTTGATTGCTTGAGCCTTGTCTTGAGTATAAGAAGGAAAACCTCTTTATATCTATTTGGCATGTACGAGAAAGTAAAATGCGTAGGGCTGGACACTTTCATCGTCAAAGGGTAGCGAAGATCTCCTCCAAAATAGCAAGATATGAGGAGCAACCTACGAAGCAAGAGGAAGATATGAGGAGAAACCAAAGAAGTGAGTGGTAGATAGAATGGCCACCTTGCTCAAAACTGGGGGTAGAATGGGAACCCAAAATAAAGAACAGGAGAATCCGCAATGTATCCCCCACAGATCCATTCCCCTGAAACTTAAAATAGAGAATTGGGACGTATTTTTACTAGGCTGTATTGGACTCTCATCCACATTCATGATGACCAAGCTAGCCAGTCTATACTTGACTGAAAATGTGTTATGAGGCATGACACAAGCACACTAAATGGACCATCAATCCTACAAATGAAATGTTGGAGAATGGAGCTCTAATGAAGGACTAGAAGGAAGAAGTGGAATTAAGGTTTTAAAACTTGAGGAATCCCATCATGTGTGTATCCCACTGAGAGGAGAAAGGCAAAGAAACCATCCTACAAATAGAGACAAAACGAAGTACATATATTGCAAACACAACACTGATAGAGAGAGAAGAATGAAGCAAAAAGGACCAAGGCATTGGGAAGGTTTTGTAGCCATTTAAGAAGGTTTTCTTATGTTATCAAAATATTTATCATGGGTTGCAAGATGGGGTCGTTCAAGGTATTAAAATCTTAAAGGCTATCAATCTGATCTTTAGAAAGCAAATCAGTTGAACCATTAGGAGGCCAATTTTGTTACAGGGCAGAAATATATATTGGAGAAATTCATATCATGCCATTATAAAAATGACTAGAATATCATGCATAAAATCTTTAAAATCCACTTCCAAACCACAACAGGGGAATTGGCTTTGGCCACGCCAGTTTTGTAATAATTTTTTTAGATTAGTAATAAGTATTAAGAACACCTTTTAATTACCAAAATAAAACAAGTTCATATCACTATTGATATCAAAGAACATTGTAAAACAAGGCAACTTTGCAGAGAAAAATGTAGATCTAAATAACAGAGAAATCATGTTTAAAATGTTAGAAGGTGGTGATGTGAAAGGAAAAGGAATGCATATCAGGCTTCATAGAACCCTCATGTCTGGCCTTGGTTCGAAAGCCATAGCACTACCTTTCCATAAAGTGCAACAATGGAAATTACAATTTGAATTCCATATAATAATTTTTTTTGTTGATTTCTAACAGGCAAGTGCTAAAAATGTTGTTATCTCAGCTCCAAGAAAGGATGTGCCTAAGTTTGTTGTTGGGGTTAATGAGCACCAATACAAATCTGATTTGAACATTGTTTCAAATGCAATCTATACTATACAGAACCCAACTGTGCCACAGTTGTGTAACAAAAATTCTTAGCCAAGTGGATGGGATTAAAACAAAATTGAAAAGGCCAACTTGCAGTCCGAAATCATAGCTGTATCCAATACAAATTTGATTTGAACCAAAGGAACCAAAGGATGTGCAGATGGAGGGGATGGTTAAGGGAGTGGAGAATCCATTGTGAAATTTCTAACTTTTTAGCTTCTAATGGTTCCATAATGATTTCAATCATGAAACCATTCTTCCAAACCACAACAGCGGGATTGGCTCTGGCCACCCCAGTTTTGTAATAAATTTTTTAGATGAGTACTAAGTATTAAGAACATCTTTTAATTACCAAAATAAAACAAGTTTGTATCACTATTGACATCAAAGAACATTGCAGAGCAAGGCAACTTTGCAAAGAAACATGTAGATCTAAATAACAGAGAAATCATGTTTAAAATGTTAGAAGGTGGTGATGTGAAAGGAAAAGGAATGCATACCAGGATTCAGAGAACCCTCATGTCTCGCCTTGGTTCAAAGGCCATAGCATTGCCTTTCCATAAAGTGAAACAATGGAAATTACAATTTGAACTCCATATAATATTTTTTTTTTTGTTGATTTCTAACAGGCAGGGGTTAAAAAAGTTGTTATCTCAGCTGCAAGCAAGGATGTGCCTATGTTTGTTGTTGGGGCTAATAAGCACCAATACAAATCTGATTTGAGCATTGTTTCAAATGCAAGTTGTACTATACAGAACTCAACTGTGCCACTGTTGTGTAAAAAAAATGCTTAGCCAGGTGGATGGGATTAAGACAAAATTGAAAAGGCCAACTTGCAGTCCAAAATTGTAGCTGTATCCAATACAAATCTGATTTGAACCAAAGGAACCAAAGGATGTGTAGATGGAGGGGATAGTTAAGAGTGTGGAGAATCCATTCTGAAATTTCTGACATTTTAGATTCTAATGGTTCCATAATGGTTTCAACCATGAATCCATTGTGATTAGAATGACAACAACCCACATTTAAAGCATTTCTCCACCCCTCTCCTAATTAGAAATACAATTTTGGGTTCTCTACTAATTTTCTCCACACGCATTTAATCTAACAGTGGACATAGAGCATGTATATTTATACCTGTGTGTTGCAAATACCATTTTATACTTTAATGTTTATTATTTTTGTTTTATTATTATTACTTGAATTTCTTCTTAACAAGTGGTTGTGTTTCTTTTGGTTTTAGTGAAAGTATGGGCTCCAGTGTTGGCTCTCTTATTATGGAGTATAATTCATCTTTGAGAATTTTTCAATTTTTAAATTAGGTTAGTCAATTGCTTAAAATATTAAATTTATTTCGAGAAGTTTTTGTTACTTTATAGGTTAGACAGTGGCTTGAAATATTAAACTTATTCCAAAATTTTTTTGCTACTTTATAGATAAGGCGTAGATTTCTTGGCTCTATGATGAAAATAATGAAGGGAAAATACATGTTAATCTGTTACTTGTGCTCTTTGACTGAAAAATACACGGTGAGAGAAAAATGCATATTATCCTAACTGAGGAATGTTTTTTGCTTGTTGAACTTATAGTATTGAATTTAACACACTAACACTTTACAACAATGAACTAACAATATTCATGATGAAACTAGCAATATGGAAGATTTATCTGCATAATGAAAAAGGCAATATGGGAGATTCCAATCATGTTCCAAGGCATTTTTTAAAATGTGGATGTGACAAAAGGTTGTTGTGGAAGGTGTTGTTTGTATATGGGAAATTTTTTGATCATTATGTATAATCCTAATGTTGATAGACATGTCTACTAAGTGGTTCGAGTTAATGCGGCATTGATTTGAGCGTTCAATATATTTTTATTCTTTAACAAAGTATTTTTTTTTTTGTTGTATTTGTGTTCTTCAATTTATGCCTTAGGACGTTTCCTTTGCAACATCTGGTGCAAATGCTAGTTAGTTATTATACAACAAATTCTTCCATTATTGATAGTGAGATATTTCAAAAATGAATGGAACAAAAATAATTGAATTTGTTATTTTTTAAAATAAATTTAATTTAATTAAAATATATGTAGTTAATAAATAATAAATTTTTAAGGTAGACTTCTGTGATTCATAATAATTATAAAAATATTTTTTGGTAAAAATTATATAAGAGATATTCTCATGGACGCGTTTTGAACTAGCTAGTGTGCTTTATCTGAACCAGATCTAGGCATTGAGATAAATAGATGTAGAGAGCTACACACTAGTCATTAGTTGTAACAAGTAATTTGACTAAAGGCAGGAATTAGAAAAGGTTTTGACCAAAAAGTTGAGGGAATCTAATTACAAAATTTAAAAATAATTTTGATAAAATAATGATATAAAAAGTTATAATTTTGAAATAATATTATATAAAAGGTTGTAATATGTTCACAAAATAATTAATTAAATAGCTTTTTATAACTGCCTTATAACTTATAAATATTCTAAAAAAATATTAATTGCTTAATCATAGTCATATAGATATTAAATAATTTAAAGAGTCATCCATTAGATAACTATTAATGAATAATTTATTTTATTTTATTTATTTTTATTTTTTATTTTTTTTTTATTTTTATTATTTTTATTTATTTTATTTTTTTATTTTTTTTGGATAAAGACTAAATCTATTAATAAAAGGAAAAAGAAAATATAGTACAATCAAGCCTGGAAACAGGCAGAGCCAAGAGAAACAAGAACATAGGCAGCCGGAAAGGATATGCAATCCACCTCGGCTCCTAGAAACGAAGAGAAGAGAGAAGTACACGGCAGGAAGTAACTAGAAGAACCGGAGAACAAAACAAAGCATATGATTCTACCCGACATGGGAGGGATCGACTATGTGTAATTTTTTCCCTTTCTTTTTACCATCTTTGACCCATTCAGGAGGGCACTGCTGAACTGGCGTGATTTGCAAGCTGATCTGGGTTGATTGAGAGATTTCCTTATCTGAATCCGAGGTAGAGGATTCAAGATTTCTTTTCTGGGAGCTTGGCTGGACAGAAAGATCCTCAGGGTCAACCGAGGATGGTTCCTGCGCTATCTTGGTCTCCATTTCTTCCTCATTCCCCTCCTCTTCATCCGAGCTGAGATCAAAATCGTCCATGGGGGGAGGGTCATGAGGCTTCTAGCTTTTGGATTTCTGCTTAGGATTGGCTTTCTTTTTTGGGGCAGGCTTCGAGGGACAAGAGCTCTGAAGGTGCCCTGTGAGATGGCAGTTGCGGCATCGGAAAGCTATATTCTCATAATCCAAGTACTGAGTCCAATTAAAGTCACCAATTTTGAGATTGATCTTGTCCGGAAGTCCTTTGCTAATATCTATTTCTGCACATATTCTGGCAAAGGTGTATAGGCCTTTTTCCCCTCTAGAAATGTCTGTGTCAAGGAAGCAGCCTAGAGAGTTGTTGATTCCTTGGAATACTGCAAAGTGCCAAAGATGAGCTGGGAGATTAGGAAGTCTGACCCAGATTGGGAGCTTGGTGATGATTGCCGAAGATGGATCGAAGTCCGGGAACTAGGGGGTGAGGAATAAACCTGCTGAGCCCCAAAACCAAGGCCCTGCTTTTAGAGCTTTTTGGTAGTCCTCCTCAAAAGCAAACACTGTTATGAAAAAACCTTTTGAGCATAATAGAACCTTGCAATTGTTGGTCCAGTTAGAGTGGATCCACTGGTAGAGATCTGTTGTCTGTGGCCACAACCCATTGAACCTGCAAATAATGCCATGCTCTGCAAACTGTTGGGTTTGCTCATCTAATGATGGATGCATTATTTCAATGGAGGGAGTCTCCTTAAGTTTGTCCACCAGAAAAGGTTTGGGAGCCTGAACTGGTGGGACTGTCTTTTCCTACCTCGGTGTATGGACAACATCCTTGTATGAGAATTCCTTGGCTGAGGAAGACTGTCCTACCACTCCCCCTCTTAATCGAAGGAAAAGGGTAATGGAGGCATTTCTTTTAATGCTGTAGAAAGAAAGGGGGTAGAGATCCTCTAGTTGTTTACCTTCATGGAGAAGTCGTTGAGCTTCCGATGGAATTCCCAGCTTAAGTTCCAGCGCATGTGTGAGGTCCCTCACGAGATCCTAAGAGCCTACCCAATGCAGCAAAGTTTTGCTTGAGAGGAGCTTGATCTGGATCTGAAACGAGGCATTCCAGGACGTTTCATCTCGCTCAGACATTTCGTCAAACAGTTCAGGCGCGAAGTCCAAGCGTCTGAGATTCGCAAAACCCACTTTCATAGTATTCCAGGAGAATACCGTTTGTGCAGTCCCTTCTGAAAGCACCTCGCGCGCATCTTCGCTCCTCACAGGAATGGTGGTCAGTGACTTCTTTGCCCATCCTTCAGGCCCTGGAAGCTCCACGATATTTGCCACAATAGAGGTTTGTTCCTCTTCGGCCGGGGCGGAGCACAAAACCTGAACCTCTTCTACTATGCGCGCCATGATTTCCTGATAGGCGACACGAAACAGAGAATCGCAGGTTGGCACAGCGGCATGAACCATCGCAAACAGAGGTCTGGGCAGCGATGCCCAGGGCTTGGGAACCCTCGCGTAAGCATTCTCCAGCACGATGCTGTTGGCTATCAGGCATTCGGTGCGATTGATTAAAATGTTACTCCCAAATAGAGAGCCCTCCGGTCCGCCATGCCCGTCGAAAATGCCGAAGGGAGACAGTGCAACCTGGCTTTGGTCCTCCATCAGTCCCGGTCTCTCGATCCTGTTCTCTTCAGATTCCTCTACTTTACTTGTTATTGTTGATAATATTAATGAATATTATTATATATGATATTCTAAAAAATATTAATAGTTTAATCCTATTCATATAAATATTAAATAATTTTAGATAGTCATAAATTAGATAATAGATGGATTAACAAATAATATTATAAAAATATATAATATAATAATATTGTTTAGGTTAAAAATTAGTAAGGGTTTTGACCAAAAAGGTAAGGGAAATTAATTAAAGAATTTAAATTATTTTGATAAATAAAATTAAAAAAAGAAAAGTTATAATAAATTTATTTAATAAAAATATGTTATAACCCCTAATATAACCTTATTAATGAATATATATTACATATAATATTATATTAATATTAAGTTTTAATCATATTCATATCACCAAATATAAAAATAATTTAAGAGAGTCAGAAACTAATCAATATGAGGATTAATCATATATATATATATATATATTAAGGAGTCATCATCTCTATTTAAATTAACATGTCTCTTTTCAATTTCTAAGGTGTCCTAAATTTAGGACGATGAAAATGGTCAATCCTTGCAATGACATTAACTTGATGATTGGTTTTTCGGCATGCTCTGTCAAAATAGAGCAGGACCTTTCATGTTTGATGTCACCTTCCGTGTTTCATGTTAGCAGCAAGAAATAATTTTTTTATATTTACATCAATTTTTTTTTTAAAAGAAAAATAAAAGTTTGAAAAAACATCAAAAAATAAAATAAAATAAAATAAAATAATTATAATTTTCTTTATTAGAAAAGTAAAAATGAAAACAAAAATTATAATATCATAGAAAAAATATAATAACCTAAATAACTATTAATCATGAAGAAATTATAATGTGGATAGTGATTGGACCCAAAATAAAAATGCTTCCATAATTTAGTATAGAAGGATATTGTAAGATGTTATAACTTTATTAACATAAGTGTTTCCATGTACTATAAAAGAGATGTTGTAACATGGATAGCATTTAAATCAAAGGTATAGGTATTTTATGATTATAAATGGGAAAAGGTGTTTTTACACTTTTGAATAGGAGAAAAGATGCAACTTGGATAATGTTCACAATATGTGTAATTTGAATTATAATAGTTATCAACATAAATCAATATTAATTCTTCATTTATCAAGGGTTGAGAGGGATCAAATCTCTCATGATGAAAACCTATTTGTATCTAGGATATTTTATTACCCTTAAGGATGCTTGTTAAATCCTGAGTTAAGATGCATTTATCACATCTCTATATATAATTTTTTTTATTTATTTATATAAATTCATAATAATGTATATAGTTACATATATATCGTTGCCATTTTTTTATTATATGTTTTATAATTTTTATAATTGAACTTTTCATAGAATTGATTACTTAAAGAGAAGGAAAGAGAGAACACTTAGAAGGAATTATATGGTAATTAAATTTGAATATAAAATTATGAAATATAATAATTATGAATATAACTTATTATTATTATTTAGGTGCTCTAGAACCCAGTATATCCTAGATGTTTGAGCATGAGATGTTATATGTTAGATGTTAGATGATTAGGTGTTGTATGTGAGATGTTAGATATTTTTTAAATTCATTTTTTTTGTTATGGATATTTTTTAAGATAAAAGAAAATATAATATACAGATCACATTAAAATATATAACATATAAATATTAATTATAAATTAATATCCATTTTACCATATAAATTAATATAATGATTCCATAACCATTTACCAAGAATATTATTAACTTCTAAATAGACTTTTTGACAATATTATGGGTCAATACCGAGAACCGAAAGATAGAGAGAGGGAGAGAGAGGAGGGAAGGAAATCATAATACTATGGTCCAATACCATGGTTGATGCAGGAGCATCAAGATCCTTTTCATTTGTAAATATGGAATAAAAAGGGGGGTGTGATAAATTTTAGTATTTTGTTATTTTTACTAAAATAGGAAGTAAAGCTTATGTAAATATTCTTTTTCTAAATAGAAGGATATGGGAGAAATAGTTTAGGAGAAAATTTGGGATAGAATTTCTATGTTAAAATTAGGATAACTGTGGAAAATAAAGCTTCATGCTTTAAATCAGTATGTAAAAAGAAAAGGCCTACTTTTCTATCGGATAAGGACCGAGAAGGCCTATCCATTATTATATGTAAATAAAGTGGCAGCAAGCTCTCAGGGCAGAGAGGGAAGAGAGTGCCAGAAGAATTATAATTACACTTTTCTCTCCGCTTCTCAGGTTTCATCGATTTCTTGTTTAACCTCTGCATGTATTCAATAATGGATAACGCTGTATATTAAGAGGAAGAATTGCATCCAATATCCGCTTGATATCTTACTGTATATATTTGTATATATTCGAACAATCTAGATTGTTTTGTTCCCATTGTAACGCTATTCAAACTTGGATTTCATTATTATATGAGGGACGAGAATTCTGGTTACACAATATAATAAGTTCTTAAGGGATAGAGTGGCAGTGTCCCCGGATTTACAAATCAACCGCCTGGTTCTTACATTAACAAAACAAACGGTGTGTATTTAAATGGCATAGTGAATCTTCCACTATTCGGTTACATTTTTGAGATTGTTGTAGAGGTCAATTATATTTAAGTAGGTTTTCTTCCGGTTCCCGATGTTCAGCAAAACGACCAAGAGTTCTCTCGGTGCCTGTAATCTTGAGGTGAGATGGACAGGGGATGTCGTCTTCACGGATTCGAGTTGGTCATCCAGCGTTTGGATATTTTTCCTATGAATTTTGGGGCACAAGGAGCACATGCTTTTGCTTGATTCTAGACGGGACTCTTAGCAAGCGTCGTTTGAATTTATAATTGTCCTGGGATTGATCGAGGTTCAAAAGGTTTTTCTCTCACTGATATCCAGATTGAGACAACCACATTTTATGGAACTGTGAAATGACATGCCATAGGCATGGTCTAGCAATTGAAAGTTAAATGCGGAACGATGGTTACAAACCAGAGGCACAACATTGAAACAAATCAGCTGTCAATCATTGTAAATGTTGAAGCATAGAGATGGGAAAATTAACGCAGTTTCAGAACTACCTGCGATCGATGGGCATGTTGTGCTATGTATGAATTTTGGGTGGAGCGAAAGTTTGGATTATGTGTGAGAGGTATATATATATATTTGACGCTTGTTCTACCGACCTGTGGTGCCTGTGTATGCCCGCAAAGTTTTAGAACCTATGATAATCTCCTATAACAAGAGGTCGGGGACAACAATTTAGTGAGGAGCAGAGTTCGAACCAGCACACGTTAAAAGAAGAACCAGAACCACAAAAGTGTCGTCCACTATCATATCCAATAATGCATATGCCGTTTAGTGCACATTGCCTTCTTGAAAAACAATTAATCAGTCTAAACTTTTCTATGTGAGTGTTCAATTGTGGCGAGTGAATTGAAAAGATCCTGGTTTTACAGGTCTACCCTGCATCAAGTGGTATCAGAGCCTGGCTCTGTTTTCATTGAAGAATGTTTGTTTTGTTTTTAGTGAATGCAAGAAGGTTTTGTTGAAGAACTGAAGAAGGTTTTGTTGAAGATCTGATATGCAGCATACACAAGTGAATAAGATTGCAGAAGTGGAAAGAAGACAAGATCTTAGAGGTGAGATGATTTTTTGAAATTTATGATTTAAGTTTATGGTTGCATAGAAGGTGGAAGTGAACCTAGAATTCAGTTCAAGGCTGGATAGAGAGGACAATTACATTGTGAGGTGAGTTGAAGAGATAGCCTAGAGAGAGCAGAGGAGTGCTCAAGAGGTTCCAGAGACAGTGAACCAAGTACTTACCAAAAGACCAGATCCGGAGGGAAGGATTGGTGAGGTAAGTTGCAGCAAGGGAGATTACTGTTGTAGAGGCTAGTACAACTCATGGTGAGTGAGAAACTCATGAGGAAACAGCTTGCCAGAGGCAGAAGGAGTTTTTCTAGAGGAGGAAGAGGTTCAGAGAAATGCCACAGAGATGAGATGACTGCAGAAGTTCGAGAAAGAAAGATTGCAGAAATAAAGGCACAATTACAGGTACTGGAAGAATGGTTGCAAGAGCAGGAAAAGAAGAAAGGAAAATGGCTCTTTCCACTGAAAGGAAAGAGAGTGATTTGGTGACAATTGCAGAGGAGGTTGAGACAAATTCTGATTGCCTTGTTGAAAAAGGGACTTAGAGTTCTTGTGCCAGAGATGAAATTTGAAGATTCCACATGTAGATATATTAAAAGGAAAGTGTTGAAGGAAGAAGTTAGGACTAAAAAGTCTTATAGTTTTAAAACTGATGAGTTGTGTATGTTTGCAGGTGCAGAGGAGGTTTCCATTGATGAAACATAGGAGGAGATCATTGATGATTTCTTGAGTTATTGGGTAGATCCAGATCAGCTGGATAATGTGAACTCTTGTGTTTGTATAGCTGACAATTATGATGTGATTACAGGTGCTGAGGAGGATTTTCCATCTTGTGAAACTGTTACAGCACAAGAGAAAGTTCTTGTGGATGTTGAGGAAGAGAATCAGTCTAAAGCACAGATAAGGGAAGTAACAGCTGATAATTTATGTATGAATGCAGGTGATGATGATATGCTTCAGCGATGCTACAGAAAAATTGCATTGTTAGAATATTTGTTGGAGAATCCACAGAATGACAGGGAGATTGCAGAAGAAAGAGTTCAGTACAGTGAACAAGAAGGAAAAGTTGCAGATGAAATTACAGGTGACAAGCAAAGGAATGTTGCAGAGGGATAGGAAGTTTGGGAGGCCACAACATCCATAGTGACAGCTGAGACAACATTGATAGCAGCAGAAGAGGCACTCATGCCTTATGTGTTTTATTCTAACAATTGTTTTGTGAGTATAGGTTTTATTGAATATGCTGGAGAAAGTCTATTAGACAAAGAGATTGAACTGATGAGGCGGATAATGATGAAAGTATCTTGGAAGAGACCAGCATTAGTGAAACAAAGGAGAAGCAACCAAAGGAAGACAACAGAAGATTACAAGAGCACAACCAGTGGAGCGATGCAGCATAAAGTGTGGAAACCTGGAGAAGAACAACAGACAGAAGCAGTGGCAAGTGGAAAGTTACAACACAAGATATGGGATCCATGCATACACAAATCTGAACACATGATCAGGAGATCATGATTAATTTTAAGGTTGGGTGTATGATGCAAGAGCATCAAGACCCTCTTCATTTGTAAATATGGAATAAAAAGGGGGGTGTGATAAATTTTAGTATTTTGTTATTTTTACTAAAATAGGAAGTAAAGCTTATGTAAATATTCTTTTTCTAAATAGAAGGATATGGGAGAAATAGTCTAGGAGAAAATCTGGGATAGAATTTCTATGTTAAAATTAGGATAACTGTGGAAAATAAAGCTTCATGCTTTAAATCAGTATCTAAAAATAAAAAGCCTGCTTTTCTATCGGATAAGGACCGAGAAGGCCTATCCATTATTATATGTAAATAAAGTGGCAGCAAGCTGTCAGGGCAGAGAGGGAAGAGCGTGCTAGAAGAATTATAATTACACTTTTCTCTCCGCTTCTCAGGTTTCATCGATTTCTTGTTTAACCTCTGCATGTATTCAATAATGGATAGCGCTGTATATTAAGAGGAAGAATTGCATCTAATGTCCTCTTGATATCTTACTGTATATATTTGTATATATTCGAACAATCTAGGTTGTTTTGTTCCCATTGTCATGCTATTCACACTTGGATTTCATTATTATATGAGGGACGAGAATTCTGGTTACACAATATAATAAGTTATTAAGGGATAGAGTGGCAGCATCCCCAGATTTACAAATCAACCGCCTAGTTCTTACATTAACAAAACAAACAGTGTGTATTTAAATGGCATAGTGAATCTTCCACTATTCGGTTACATTTCTGAGATTGTTGTAGAGGTCAATTATATTTAACTAGGTTTTCTTCCGTTTCCCGATGTTCGTCAAAATGACCAAGAGTTCTCTCGGTGCCTGCAATCTTGAGGTGAGATGGACAGGGGATTTCGTCTTCACGGATTCGAGTTGGTCATCCAGCGTTTGGATATTTTTCCTGTGAATTTTGGGGCACAAGGAGCACATGCTTTTGCTTGATTCCGGACGAGACTCTTAGCAAGCGTCGTTTGAATTTCTAATTGTCCTAGGATTGATCGAGGTTCAAAAGGTTGTTCTCTCACTAATATCCAGATTGAGACAACCACGTTTTATGGAACTGTGAACTGACATGCCATAGGCACGGTCCAGCAATTGAAAGTTAAATGGGGAACGATGGTTACAAACTAGAGGCACGACATTGAAACAAATCAAATGTCAATCATTGTAAATGTTGCAAATTAACGCGGTTTCAGAACTACCTGTGATCGATGGGCATGTTGTGCTATGTATGAATTTTGGGTGGAGCGAAAGTTTGGATTATGTGTGAGAGGTATATATATATATATATATTATATATATTATATATTTGATGCTTGTTCTGCCGACCTGTGGTGCCTGTGTATGCCCGCAAAGTTTTAGAACCTGTGATAATCTCCTATAACAAGAGGCCGGGGACAACAATTTAGTGAGGAGCAGAGTTCGAACCAACACATGTTAAAAGAAGAACCAGAACCACAAAAGTGTCGTCCACTATCATATCCAATAACGCATATGCCGTTTAGTGCACATTGCCTTCTTGAAAAACAATTAATCAGTCTAAAATTTTCTATGTGAGTGTTCAATTGTGGCGAGTGAATTGAAAAGATCCTGGTTTTGCAGGTCTACCCTACATCAATCAATACCATGGGCCAATACCATGGCTTATGAATACCACATGCCCAAAAACCATAACTTACTTCAAAATCAAAATATTTGACAAATACATTATTTTAATTTAGTTTTATAACATGTTTTAATTAATTACAAAAAAATGTTATAATTACTTTTGAGGTATATCTAAACCATCTTTCCTCACTACTACTAAAAATATTCCCATAGAGATTAAATCAAGGTTTTAATAAATGCATTTTATATTCCCATATAGATTAAATCAAGGATTTAATAAATGCATTCTAGAATTATTTTATGTACACATATATGAAATTTATATAATATAAATAATATTATAAAAAATGAGGATAGATGCATCTTAACCAAGGATCCAAGTGAAGAGAGAAATCAAAGTGACTAGCAATGATATAAGAAAGATAGTGCATGATTCTTTTATTCTTTTATTTTGTATTTTATTTGACATGATTGATCCAACATATAGGTTTAATATTTTGCAACCAATTATGTTTTTCTTAGACACTTTCTTAAGAGAGAGAGTGAGATGGAGGAGGAACAGAGTGGGGGAGAGACACATAGAGGTGGGAGACGCAGGGAGAGAGAGAGTAGGAAGAGAGAGGAGGAGAGAGGGAGGGAGAGATGGATTTGGAGGGGGGAAAGAGAGGGAGCGAAGAACAAAGATATTAGGAGATAGAGGTGGAGAGAATGAGGAAGTGACAAGGGAGAGATGAAGATGGAATGAGGGAGAGAGGAGATGAGGGAAGAGAGAGAAAATGAGAGGATAGAGATAAGGAAATAAGGTGAAGAGAGAGATAGGGAGACATGGATATCGAGGGGGGAGAGAGGGGGAGAATGAGAAGGAGAGAGAGAGAGGGAGATAGTGACAGAGTTGGAGGGTGAAGAGAAACACACAGTGAGATGTGGAGAGAGAGAGAGGTAGTTGGGAGAGAAAGGGAGAGAGAGGAATGTAGAGAGAGGGTATTTGAGAGAGAGGAGAGAGGATAGGGAGAGAGAGATGGATTTGGAAGGGGAAGAAAGACATAGAGAGAGAAAGGTAGGAAATGAAACATTTTTTAGAATTCCCCTTACATCAGATGTTCATACTACATAGGTGGAGAGTGAAGCATTAATAATTGTTTGCATTCTAGAGTAGATATGGTATCCAAATGTGATTGTGCAGATACTTCTGAAGGTGGCAAAATTAAGTATGAATCACTATGGAAAAATACTATTGAATAATGAATAGTGGTAACAAAAAAGGTATACTAGTGAATAATGATTAATAAAGACTGGAAACAAAAATTTTAGTAATTTTTATTGGACATGAATTTGGAATTCCTTGTATAGTAAAAGTATTTGAAATAACACCAATATAATCTATTGAAATAACCAGTTAAAACAGTAATTGGGAAGACGAAGTAAATAAGTATTTTCAAACACATTCATAAATGAACTAAAAAAAATAAATTTAATTTAATTTAATATTTTTTCCTTTA
>APFE030802728.1:48970-94592 GCA_000404065.3 Pinus taeda
AGAAAAATTATTGGGGTCCAATGTAAGCAACTCATTTTCAAGTTGATGGGCTCTAAGTTCATTTTTTATGCCAAAAACTTTAGTAATCTACTTCATTGCTTCATCAGGAGCATCAAGTTTTGCAATATGGAATCTAAGATCAGGAGAGATAGACATCCCTATCAAGCCACATGCTTGATCTTGCCTATTTTCCCATTTGGCTACTTTCTCTTCATCTTTTGGCTTGGTTTCTTGGCCTGAGGCTATTCGGTAAAGACCTTTACTTTTAAGTAAATCCACAATGTAGGACCACCATTGGAAGTAGTTGGTGATGTCAAGGATAACTTGGCATGAACTTTCCATTTTGAAAGAAACCGAAGCTATATATTCTAAAACTAAGTGTTCCAATGGAAAGAGCTTGAAAAATTAGGCTAGTTAAAAAAAAATGGTTCTGAAAACGGCTTCCGGATGAAGAAGTTATGACCTTTTTAAAAAACAGTTGATAAAGGCGCCGGCAAAGTGCGGGAATGTGCGGAAATGAAAAAAAAATGCTCCTTTTAAAAAAAAAAAAGAGATTTGAACCCAAGACCTCTACTCTCTTAAATTAGCTTTGAACCAAGTGAGTTATACAAAAAGATAGAGAGAGAGAGAGAGGGGGAGGGGGGGGGGCTTTGTTTTCTTTTAGTCACGGATGCTTTGGATTGCGTGCTTGCTTGAGAAAGCTCTTTTTCTCCCTACAAAACAAAAACACAAAAAAAAAAGCCATGCAAAAAAAAACAAGCCTTATGGCTTAAAGTTAGCTTTACCCGGAAACTAAATATTTTCCTCAATGTTTCTGATTTTCCGAGATCACACTAAGATGCAGGGAAAAGAGCATACGCATGAGAAAAATTCTTCCTTTCTGTTTCTGATTTGCCCAGATCACACAGAGTCGCAGGGAAAAGAGCATACGCAGAAATGAAAGGTTTAGATCCGGTAAAAAAAATAGCTAAATAAACCGAAACCGAAATAAACAGAGAGAAAATAACAGTAAACTGCAAATAAACACTGTATACCTCCAGATCTAAAAAATGACGCAGCTAGGGCTACCAGAAACCTTTTCGTGTGAAACAAAAGGGGTTCCTCACTGGAACAGATACTCCCAACACAACAGAGCAGTCCTCTAGGCCTGAAAGCAGTTAGAAACAATAGATCTAGGAGATGGCAGTCGCATGCAGTTCTACCGGCTTCATATTTGGATCAACAACAGACGCGGCCCTCAAATAGCTCCGATACCATGTAAGAATTTACAAGGTAAGTTCCTTAGACAAAACACCAAAATGACACAACTCACAAATAGATGATAGATCAATACACTAGTATTTTGGCGTGGTTAAAACCATCAAAGAGGGAAACAGTCCACGGCCTGTGCCAACATGGCCACTACAGGCAATTTATTAATAAAAGAATGAAAATTTACATAAGCTTCTCTCATGCACGGTTAACCTACAAATGACTCTCCATGCGCTTTAAATAGAATTCATGGACCAATCGGGTGTCAAGCCACGGATCAAGTGTCGGTAATACCGAGGTGAGAATGAACCGTCGGATCACTACATATCGTGACCGTCAGATTGTAAGTTACAAATGTACATAGTAAAGAAACACACTTTACCTAACTCTATACTAGACCAAGTTATACTTAACTATTCCTATGTGTTGGAGTATCCTAACAGAATAATGGCAGGAAAAAAGTGTGGTCAATGGTCAGAGTTACAATAACAAAGATAATTTTCGGAGTTGGCTCTAAACCATGTCAGGCCAGGAGTCTGAATGAAATGATGCATTTGCATTAAGATAGAATATGACTATATACAAGGAGAGGGATACTATATACAAGAATATGACTATATAGAAGAATATGACAATATTGATTGTAATTGTCTGTTATTTTATTTTCCGCTTTTTTTCACTTGTTATTGGAGTCAAGTTATTTTGGCCATTCTTGTTCCTTTTTCCAACAATCTCCTCCGCAACCATTTTATAAATAGTGCCTACTCAAAATTTACCAAAATTGATTCTCTAAAAAACGAAGGACCCAACAGGCCCCAAGCACATTTTATTGACTCACCTTTGAGTCAATTTGCTACTGGCACTTCTACTACTTCTTGCTATTGCGACACTTCTGATTGTGCCTCTCCTTCTTGTATTAGTGGATGTGCTACTGGCTCACCTCCAAATAAAGGACCCAACTTAGGCATTATTTGTATAGCATCAACTTTAAAACCAAAATATTCATCTACAACAGATTTCCAAGAATAAAAAAGAACGATAACCTGATCAATAAATTGTGTAGTTTGATCAAGAGTAGGAGACTATGGTCATGTACTCATCATGACTTGCCATTGACTATCAAATTTAGAACTAAGTTGACATAGATTCAAAAAATGTCTTTGCATCGAGGGCCGAAGGTCATGCAACATGACTTTAGTGGCATGTGAATCTTTTTCCCACTGATGGATTTATTTTTCCAATGCATCAAAATGAGAAAATAAGTCTTGTTGTTGATTTAAATCTTCAATAACTATGGATTGGTTGAAAAAAGATTGTTCCTTGTTATGCAACTTGTACAATGGTTGATTCTTATTTGCAAGAATTCTGACCCAGTCTTAGACTTTCTAAAAGACCTCTTGTTATTGGCTTAGGTGGGTTGGAACCAAGTTCAAAGTGTATTGTGCACCAACAAAACCCTTAACCCCTGGCCCTCTTAGTAATGACCTGCAAGCAGATCCTAGTCTCACTCGAAGTGATTATGGGAGGTTGAAAAAATAGGTTTCTGTAGCCTAAGGGATATTGTGATGTGGCACCATTGTATTCTCTTAAGTTTAACACTTATCTACTACTTCTCATTCATAAAACATTCATACTTATACTTTACTTCGCAAAATTACAGTAATTACTTACACATATCATAAACATTCATAAACTTTACAATACTAAAATAAAGTGCAAATAATAAGCAAACAAACACATGTAAACAAAAATTTTACCGTGGTTCATCCCAATGTGGGACTACGTCCATAAGAACCATTTCTTATAATATAGAATTTGTACAACAAACAGTTCTTGACCTATGCACTCAGCTATAGGTTGTCTGCGCACTCAGCTATAGAGCCTTTCCTTCACCACAAAACCTAATCACAAAGAATCAAACCATAAACACTGATTGGTTCTAATTATCATTGTCTTCCTTTTTTTTTTATTCATCCCTATATACTATTACATCAAGGGATTACACTATTTTAATACCATGAACCACATACCATGGTTTCCAAATTACAAGTGACTATGGTCCAAAACCATTCAACTTTTACAATTATATGATTAAACAAAAAGGGAGGGTCTTCACTGCAAAGCCCCTATATGATGCGGTAGGTTCCCTGTGTGGTCCTTGTTTTCTACATGGTCTACTTCACTTTTACTATGCACTTTATCCCCAAAAATCAACTTCTTTGCCACAAAATCTGGCCAAGTTGGGCTCCACCCAACAGTCCCCCAACACTCAGTTGTGACTTGTCCCAAGTCACTTAATTGTTGTGCGCTTGATCTTCTTTGCAATGTTGTTATAGGCTTCGTTGAACTGTTGGAGCACTTATATCATTTTCTTATCCTCATTGCATGCTTCCTCCAACAATGCTTCTGTTACATGCTCATTAGCCTTATGTAGCAATGTTTCCTCCTTCTGTCGAAGCTCCTAGAGCTTCTCATCCACTATCTTGGAGAGCTGAAGGGCCTCATCTTACAAAGGTTGAGTTCTTTCTATAAATGTATGCTCTTCCCTCTTTAGCTCTCCAATCCTCTTCTGTAGTTCCTTCACTTCAATGATCTTTACAAGTGTCTGTGATATAGGCAATGTCATCATGGTTGCTCGACTTGCTTTTAACTACTGCTGCTTTTTCTACACCTCCTCTTATTGTTTTTAAACATTTGGATATTCCTGCAGTGAAGTCAAAATATACATACTGTCGTCCAGTAGCTTGTTGTAGTCTGCCAGTGCTACAGATATAGTAACCATGACTACTTTTAATTCAGCCTCCCTCTGACTTCTCACTTTTGGTGGCATAGGTAGCTTCTGCTTCAATAATAACTCAATGATTTTATATTCGTATTCAAATTGTACCACCAACACTTTATCCTTCTACTCCTTGATTGTAAGGTCGAGCTTTGCGACCTTTTCGACTGTTGATTCATCTTCACAGACCACCATGTTCGTAATTCCCTTGCATGTTGTGTCTACTACATTCTTCAGCTGCCGATATTATTTTGATATTTGATCTCTCTCTTTTATAATTTGGTCGAGCTTTTATGATAACGTGGCCCACTCCTTTTCTATTTGTATGTTGAGCTATGACATGAGTTGTTCCCTTAAATTTAACTCTTCCATAATTTCTTCATGCATCTTATGCAACCTCCGTAGCAGCATTGTTGCGATGTTCAGGTTTGTGTGTCCACTCCTTGGCCTACTGTTGAATTTTTGCTAACTTGAATTGCTAAGCCCTTGCAGGAACTAGCCCACAGAGCGCGGACTGAAGTCTCACCTGAAGCAGTATGGGGGGATGCTGGAACCAAGTTTCTACACCCTTGAGATGGTTGTGATGTCGTTTGATCTCTTCTATCCCTGCCTTCGCGTAGGTGATCTTGCTCTAGGGATTGTAAGACAAAACCTTATTCCGACCTTCAATACCTTTGTGAAATTATATGATCAACCTTCATGCAGCCCTAACCTGGGGCTCAGGTACTTTTGTGTTGCTATGGCTGCGTGTCATATAGATTCCTCAATTATCCTAAGTATTTTGCTTATCTTGTCAAATACTTAAATTTATCACCACATAAGTAGATATTTGTGATTGCGCTTAGTTATTCAATGTAATTGTATTCATTTGCGCACCATATAAGCATAATAAAGGAACTTCATACAAAAATATCCAAACCCATCAACAGAACAGATACACAGAAATTGCAGAATAACTCATTTTATTAATATCTTCCAAGTATTACAAACTATGTTCACCCTGCGCACATAGTTATAGGGGTCCGCAGACTCAACTGCAGACTTCTACCCTAGGCCTCTATGCACTCAGCTGCAAAGCCTCTACCTACGCTACAACCCAAGACTTAGAATTCTTGCTATAAAGCTATGACTCTCTTACATGTTCGATCAATCCATTTCCCTCTCTAGCTAGTTAGAGCTTAGCTCTTTCTATACAATCCCATGGTCTGTGGACCATTGGTAGATCTCTTACAGTCGAATTTACTTTACAAAACTAAGGGAATACCACCCTTTGTGACACATAATACCTTCGTGCTCCATGACCACAAAATTTGGACTCTTTGTAATAATATTACAAAAACTTGACTTAAACATGGGATTTTAGCCACAAAACTACCCTTGGGAGATCCCACTCCCAATAGTCCCCCAACAAAAACATCGCGACTCACCCTCGAGTCACTCTATAGGCACAAATATCTTTGCATGAAGCTCGTCCAGCTCGACCCTGATGACTGCAGCTTCGGCTGTGCACTGAGTTGTTGCCTGTTTCGCATCTTCAACTGTCTTTTCAGTTACTACCCCTGCATTGTTAGCTTGACACTATTGTTGCATGGCTTACAGAGTCACAAGCTTGCCATCAATGTCTCTTGTAACTGCATAAGCTTCCTCCATCCGGGGCTTGAGTTGTTCCTTCAACACTACTTCCTTGTGTAGTGCTACGTCCACCTGTTCCTCTAGGTGCTTGGCTTCCTGGAGCTTAGCTAACCTCTGTGTCAGTGCGACGGTTCATGTTGTACCCTTAACTTCATCATAGTGCTATTGAAGTTCACGCGCTTTTGTCTCAAGCCTCTAGATGTTTGGGTCCTCTTGCAAGCCGATCAGGACCTCAAACGATTGTTCAAACTGTTAGCTTCCTGCTGCAGCAGGTTATTCATATTTCATGATTGACATTTTACAGGTCAAATATGTCGTACTTTGCATGCTGCAATGCTCCATATTTGCTTAACAGTCTCCAAACGAAGAAGGCTACTTCAAGTTCATTCAATTGTCTTATCCATTTTTTGTAAAGTTATCCCGGTATCGCCAATTTTTTAGTTAGAGGGAGGTCCAAACAGCCTAATCTTGGTCTCCCTAGGTTTAAATTTCCCATTTTAGAATGTAGAGAATGCAAATCTGTCCAAACAGCTTAATCTTGGCATATTCTTAGATAGGTAGAGAAGCAGAGGAGCCCAATAGCTTAATCTGGGTCCTTGGAAGAAATAAGGGTAGTATGTAGATAGGAAAGCATCAAAAGAAAAATGAATGATGGGTTTGCAAGTCTAAGTGCACCCAAATCAAAAGAAGAAAAAATGCTAGGCAAGTAGGCTGGGTAGGTAGTTCTGAGGTTGCTAAATCCTAATTGCTGATCAGTTCCAGAATTTCAGGTGTCATCTCATTCAGGACACAATCAGCAAGAAATTCTATGCGAGAAGCTGAAAAGAGGTATAACTAACTCCCCTTCTTTGCTTTCCCCAATCATTAACTAACTTCCCCAAAAGAGGTCAAGATCTGCTTGACACCTCTTAAGTTCCATCATTTTCATAACACCAGCTTGAGTAAAGATCTGCTTCACTCAAAGTTGTTCCATACTTTTCCTAAAGAATGGTCCTACCCCCTTGTAACAGCCTAAGGTCTCTCGAATTTAGCGCTTTCTTACCACCTCCATATTAACCACTAACATTATTATTTAGCTCCCTATTCTTCCCGACCCCCTATTAATATTAAGTAAATATCCCCTACGTAATATCCCTCCCCCTGGTTGAAAAATAACCATAAGTACCCCCGGGAATTGCTCATTTTACCAGAAACTAAGCAAGAACCCTTAACCTCCAAACCATCTCCCAGATACAATGGACTCCTTCCAGAGTATAAAATCCCTCTGAGGTAATCGGACCCCTTTCGAAACCTCAAAATGCCCTTCGCACCCACCTACTTGCTCTTTCCGCCCAAAACTTACAGTCCGCAGAACCTTAAAGCCAGATCGCATCGCAAGATTGCACTTTCCTCTCCATGCAAGTTATGACCCATCCGTCACCACCCGACGCGATATCGTGATGTCGGCGGTCGGCGGTCGCAAGCGTCAAATGCCCAACCCAAGCACCCTCTGTTCCCCGCCGATGCGATATTGCGATCGCATCGGAGCTAGTTCATCGCATTACCTCTAATATCAGCACCTCACCTTCTCATTCTATACCAGGGACCCACCATAGCTGACGTCATCCGCCGTACAGCCGACATCATGCTGACGTCAGCAGTCAGAAAGCCGAAACTTCGCGTAGGAAGAAAAATCGCACTTCGGAGCTCCAGAACAAGAAACAGAGGCAGTTTTCGATGCGCGATTAGCACGAAGCGCTAATATCGCGCATCGCTATGGGAAATAGGCTGTTTCC
This sequence comes from Pinus taeda, assembly GCA_000404065.3. Lineage (NCBI taxonomy): Eukaryota > Viridiplantae > Streptophyta > Pinopsida > Pinales > Pinaceae > Pinus > Pinus taeda. The sequence continues at coordinate 56,408 of APFE030802728.1, forward strand.
TGAAAATCGCCCGATCGTGCCAAAGTGATCCGATTTAAAGACAGCAACAGATCAATGACAGAGTTTAAAGTGTATCAGATCAAATCATCAGGCATCAAGCGTGTCAAAGAGTATCAGTCGACGGCGAAAGCCATCAATGTAGCGGCAAAGAGTATCAGTGAAAATCTTGAGCAGCGGCCTGAAGCAGGAGAACATTTAATACCTTCCAGCAGATTCATAGAAAGAGGGCGAAGCCACTTGAAGCCCTTGAATCATAATTATTGCACATTTAACTCACACCAGAGCCGAACTACAGTTCCCAAAGCACAATCATTCCAGTAGCACTGCATCTAGCCCCCAAGGGCCACCTTGTCACCTTTTCTGATTCAGCTGCCCTTAGCGCAGCCAAAAAGATTTACTTGCATTTAATTCCAGCGACACTTAGATTTTTGAAGAGTCTTCTAACGGACCTGTTTAGGTCAGTTGTAATGATGTCTTTCCGATATGTTTCTTATAAAAACCACCCTGAACAATGTTGTGAGGGGTTGGTTGGTTGGTAGTAGTAGTTGGTCAGTCTCCTTTCCAGCTTTTTCTCCGAGCAGAGACTCGCACTGCTGAAATAATTTCCATAATCAAAGATTGTTGAAAGCATGGATTGCGAAACTACTTGATGTTTTCTCTTGGCCAAGGAATGATTATGGAATTCCTGTGCTTCTACATGATCCAATAAGTGTTTCTCTCCTCTGTTTAGTTTTATTTTTTTACCACCGTTCCGCCTTCTAAATTGCAGGAAAAAAGAATAGCTTAAGATTCGTTTCATTACACCTTAAGTTCAATTTCTGCAGTTCTCGATGTTTTCTTCAGAAATAGTTATGAGCATGTATACTTAAATGATCTTGTTTACGCTGTTTCTTTCACATATGAATGCATGTTTAGGAATTCTTGATTGCTCCTAGATCCCATTCATCCATATCTCCTCTTTTTTTAGCATGATGAAATGATTCTCCTTTGCCTTTCATCCTTGATTTTCCTACCATGCTTTCAGCTGATTGATAATTGTATCCTGTGTGGATATCCCGCTCCGTATCCCCTTGTGACCAAGAAAATGCAAAGAAAGCCTCAATCCGTGACTCCATGCCCAATGGTTCGAAACTTATCACACCTTACCTTGCCTCTTTGTTCGAGAATCCTACCTTCCATCCAATCACAAACAACACTCCCTTGAAGCCAAAAAGCTAGCCTAAAATCATCAAAAAAAGTTGAATCATAAAGAGAGAGCCCTCTCCAATTGCAGGTGGGCTAGAACCTGTAATCCAAATATTGGTTTGTGGTTACCTCGGCCGTATCCCTATTAGAAGCCTAGGGACAACCTGAGTGTTAACACAAAAAACGGGGTGTAGTTTTCTACTGCACTCTCCACTATTGCGATTTCTTCTAAGACAATGACCACTCGTTGTTCCTTGACCTCTGGTAGTGTTGAAGGTTGAGCCTTCAACTAAAGTTCTGTAATATGCAAGTTTAGCTCCAATTGAACCCACACCATTTCTGTCCAAGGATCCCGCACTCCTATAGCCAATTTACGGATGCAGACTTTGGCTGGTTCCTCCTCCGAAATGGCCAATTCTGGGACCATTCTATAGGCCTGCTCTATGACTTGTATGATCTTCTTATTCTGGTTGGTCGCCTCGGCCTCAATGGCAATGGTAGCATCCCTCTATAAGGCCATATGCTCATTATTTATTCTCTGCTAACTGATCACTTGAAGGGTGCGGTGCTTATGGGCCCTTAACTCTACAATTACTCCATCCTACAAGGAGTAGAGTGCTTTGCATGAAAGTGCTGCCAGCTTCAATTCTACTGCCTTCAAGGTGCTGACAGTGGGCCTCTCAGCCTCATTCTCTCTTGTTAGTGCTCCATCCCGCAGCACTAGTGCATTTGAAGCCTTCATGTGTAGAATATCGGTAGCCTCTGATGTACTGATAGCCAAGCTAGTAGATGGCATACCAACTTGCGACACATGAGCTTGCAACTGTTGTAGTCTAGTCTGGATGGCCCCTAGGATGATCTGTTCCTGCTTTTCAAATTACTGCAGGGCCTCTGTGATGACATCTGTGACTGTGTCACCGATGTCGTATAAGTCTCCCTCCATTAGTGTGATGGGGTCCAGCGAGGTCTTGGTCACCTTGGACTTCTTTCTGGACCGTCCCTTTTCTGGCTCTCTCAAGTGCTTAATACGGACAGATGTCTCCTCGTGGTCCGCACTGTGCTACTCTATGTCCTCTTCTTCAGTTGTAGGTGAAGGCGACCACGCACCTTTGTCAGAGCCCCACTCTGTGCCTCCTATTTTTTTTCCTGCCTCCTTTCCTGTCTGCACTGCCTTGGCCTTCTTAGCAGCCTCCTTCTTCCTTTAATCAACCAAATGCGCCATCTTTAGCTTGGCCTCATCCTTCTTCTTTTGTGTGGTAGACTTGTTTCCACCCACTGCAAAGTTTGTGGAGGTGCACCACTCCACTGGCCATTTATCCAATACTGCATCAATGGCATCATCTATGGCCAAGTATGGCAAATTGTACCACTTCTTTGCAGGGTCCTTCCATGCCTTGATTGAGATCCAATGGAAATCAGCTTTGAATTTGGCATAGCATTGCAGGTTAGCATATACCGTGGGTAAGAAGCGCAGCTTGTGATTGATAGCCATCCTAATTTTCATTTCCATCAGGATCCAAAAGATTTTACTATCCCTCACGTGGTCCATGTCCTTGGTCGCCCATAGTAAAGTGTACTTCGTTGCCTCAGCAAGGTCCAGTGTGATTAAGGGGAATTGGCTTTCTTTCGGTAGCTCCCACACTATGAGCACAATCGATAGCAAGAGCCATGGCTAGTGGAAAGTCTTGCTTTTCTATTGCACTTCGCAGAAGTTCTCCAAAAGCTCTCTATGAAGGTAGTCCGACCAATTACACTGGACTCCTTCTGCGCACTGTTGTGCGAGCGCGATGACAAGAACCAGCACCACGTCAGTGCGGCACTTCCGCATGACCTTTCTTGCAAGGATCTACATTGCCACCTTTATAGTAGGCTTGTAGATGCTGGAGATTGCATACCCGTGTGACTTCTTCACAAACTTGAACTTTTCTTTCATTGATTTGACAAGCGCCTGCTTGCCACCCTTGCCGCCAAAGATCATAGCTATATTTTCGCCTGTATAAGGTAGTCGAATTATGCAGTGAATCAACATATTTGTGATGGGTATCGACTCCTCCATCCACAGACACCCATCATGCATGAAGCACATCATTTTCTTGATGACTAGAACTATCACAGGGGTGTGGTTATAGTGTGGCATCCAGAGCAGGTTGAGTAATCCTGCCTTCTCTACTCCTCTGAGCCACTTCTGTGGTTCCAGTGTAGTCATCCCCGTAGTTGTGTCTATTATGCGACACATCAACTGTTTAGTCACCAGGTGTGGAAACTTCTCATGGTCCAACAAGTCCCAGTCTTCGAGCTTCAAAATCAGCAGCCATGCCAAAAACGAACCGTTATGAGTGATCTCATTTGGAAACAATGGAGTTTGCAAGGGATTCTTGCTTTCATCAATGTCCTTTAGGACTTTGGACTTAGGCTTGCATGGAGGGACATACTCCAACAACCCTGTAATAGGGTCTACACCCTAGGCTTCAATCTCCTCTATTTCCATTCCCACATCTTCATCGTCCATGGGGATGTCCTCGATATCCTCCTCTTTAGCCTCTAGGTTTATAGCCCTGCCTTTCTCTTGGGAAGTGGGATTTGTTGGGTTTCATCTCAGTGACGTGCACACCAAGATGGCAGGATACTTGCCCTTCTTATCTTTCATGGTCTCCTTGGTTGGGGTTGGCTTTGGCCTTGGCATTCTCGGAGATTTAGGGACCTTTGCTAGTACTTCAGCTACTTCAGGGGCAGCTTCTTTAGCTTGTTTCTCCATCTCTTATGTCGGATCCTCTACCACTTTCTATGTATTGATAACTTATGGGGGTGATGACATAACACTCTCTATCAGTACTCGTGACGCCTCAGGCAAGTTTGCAAATGCAGGAGTCCTTGTTCGCAAATCTGATCATTCCCCCTGAAATCGGTTCATTAATGCTGGATTGGAAACAAATTGTCAAGGATCTATCCCATAAATTTGATCTTAACTGTCAGCTGCCCGCTCCAATTGGCCTCACTTCTGCCATATTTTCATGAATAGTGACTTTAATGGTCACTTTCTAGCCAACTTGTGCAATTTATCCCTAGGTAGTGCAGCTCCCTCCACACTGTCGCGGACCCAGTGACACATCCTTACTTCGCACCATCTTCCAATCGTGCAGCTACCCAACTCGGGTAGTGTATTTTATAGTCTTTCACCTCCTTCCAGTTACCTGAAGCACTAAGACTATGCTACTTTCATTTAGTCACATGGCTCGACTACTGATGTATGGCTTCAAGCGACTGCCATTCACCTCTCCTAGGAAGGGTTCTCCATTTAACTTGACCAACTGTACCACTCCTCCGTCGATAATATCCTTAATAACATAAGGCCCTAACCAGTGCATCCTAAATTTTCCGGGGAATTTATCAAACTTACTATCATAAAACAAAACCAGATCATTTACCTTAAATGTGTGTAGCTTGATGTGTCAATCATGCCATGCCTTTTCACACTGCTTTTGAACCTGTTGGTGAAACCCAACGAAAAATATTTCTTCTTCGAGCTCATCCAGTTGTGTGAGCCTGTCTTCCAAGGCTCTGTGATCTGTCATACCTGTGAGTGCTGCTATGTGCAGACTAGGCACGATGTATTTCATAGGCATTACAGCTTCCACACCATAGACAAGCCTAAAATGGGTTTGTCCGTCAACTTCTTGCATGTCGTTCGATAAGCCCACAATACTGCAGGTATGCATAGGTCCCAATCACTTCACTAAGCATTGGAAACCTTGTTCAACGCATTTTCAAGAACTTTGTTGAATGCCTTCACTGTCCCTTTAGCCTGTGGGTGATAAGGTGTGATCTTCTGGTGATATACCTGAAATTCCTCCATTAGTGCGCTGATTGTCTCATTCAGGAAGTTCATACCATGATCAATGATTAAGATCCATACATCTAAATCATGTTAGTACATGCTCAAATAGGAACTTCACGGTCGTCGCACCCATGAAATCCTTCACTAGCTATGCTTCTTCCCAATGAGTCAAATACTCTGTCACAATGATAATGTACCTCGCCCTTGTCTTCCCTTATGGCGGAATGGGTCCTACAAAATTTATTGCCCACTTCTCGAAAGGTTGCAATGTCATTTTTGAATTCAAAGGAATTTCATCCCTCTGCGATGGCCTTCCTATTCTTTGATATACATCAAACGCCTTGCAATATGCTTTTGAATCCTGATGAAGGGTTGGCCGCCACAACCCTGCACGTAGAATCTTCAGTGTGGTTTCTCTCCCTGCATAATTTCCTCCCTCAGTGCATCCATGAGCATTCACAAGGATGCTGCTTCATTCAAACTCAGGTACATACTCTCGCAATATCTCATCAGTCCCCATGTTGTATAGATGCCCAACAATGTCAGAGAAATCTGTCGCACGCACCACTAATTCCTTCTTTTGTTGGACAGAGTATCATTTGGTGCAGTTCCTGTTGTTAGGAAGTATATTATATCTACAAAATTACCATCTATGACATGCACTGCAAATAGTTGTGCGTTAGGAAATCCTTCTTCCAAGTTAGTAGGTTCCTCCCATGTTTTGATGCATGAGAGATGGTCTAGTCCCACGTTCAATCATTTAGTCTTCACAAAAACTTCAAAATCATACTCTTGGAATAGTAAGAGCCATCTATAGACTCGCCCCCTCAACACAGGCTTATTGACCAGGTACTTCAGTGTGGAGTGATCCTTATACATCTTAAAATGGCCTCCTAGCAAGTAGTGCTGGTACTTCTGGAGTGCATACACCATAGCTAGCCCCTCACGTTCAGTGGTAGAATAGTTCTTCTCTTCCATCCTGTGTTAGTACTAATCCTAGCACTATATATGATGTGTCAACATGTACATGAAACTCTTTCTTCCAGTCTAGGAAGACTAGAATCACCGCGGTAACCATATTTTCTTTCAATATATTCAAGCTTTTCCTACAGCCATCGTTCTAGCAGAACGTGACATCCTTCTTCAACAATTTTTCCATTGGCATGGTGATCCAGGCATAACCTTTGATAAACTTTCTGTAATATCCCGTATGTCCCAGAGTAGCACACAACTGTTTCAGACTCGTCAGTGCTTCCAAGTTCAGTATTACCATGATCTTCATAGGGTATACCATTAGTCCTTGTCTGCAAACCACATGCCCCAATAGGTTCCCAAAAGGAACACAAAATAGACACTTCTTAAGATTAAGCATGATCTAGTATCTTCGACAGGTATCCAGCATCAAGAGCAAGATTGCTACATGGAGCTTAACTAGCACAAATACATTCTAGTCATCAAAATATACCTCCATTAACTTATGAATAAACCCCTTGAATGCCGCAACAACCATGCGTGAAAATATGGCAGGCACATTCTTCACTCCAAATGACATTATAGTGTATTGAAAACAGCCCCACTTAGTTGTGAAGGTTGTCTTGCTCCTATCCTCCGGTGTGATTTTGATTTGGTGGTACCTAGAGAACCCATCAGTGAAGGAATATGCTTCCTGGCCACCTACATTGTCCAACACTTCATCTGTGAACAGAGTCAGGAAAGGATCATGCACAGAAGTGTCATTCAGTTTTCCGAGATCCACGCATATCCTTATCTCATCCTTCTGCTTTTTCTCTTGCACCACCATAGGGCTTACCCAATTAGATTCTTCCATAGGCTCAATGATGCTTGCTACTAGCATCTTGTCTAACTCTAAGCAAACCTTCTCTTTGTACTTTAGATTGAGGAGGTAAGGCCTCTGCTTAACTGGCTTCACGTCAAGATTTAACGTGATGTTCATCACTCCTAGCTCTTCGATTATTCCTTTCATATCCATAAACTTGGTAGGGAATAAGTCCTAGTATTCGTGGATCAATTCAATGATCTTACCCACCGTCGTGTCATCCTATAAGTCTCCAATCTTCACGAATTTGGGTTTTTCCTCCATACCAATGTTCACTTGTTTTGTTTTCATTGGGGTGGTTATATCAAGGTTCTCAATCTACAAACCTCGAACCTTGCAGTGGCCTTATGTTTCTAGAATGTTAATCTTCCGTGGATCCTCATCCTCATTTTCAACAATAACATTATAACATTTGAGCACATGACTCAGCTGAGTAGCCTATTCAGGCTAAATTAGGTCTAAAGGATGTTGTGGTATCCTAAAGATGGTTGCTTTCACCTCTTGTAGTGCTTCATCAATACTGTCAAACCCATCCTCAAAACTAAATGTCATCATGAATCCTTTGCATAGGATATCCTAGTCACATGTCCCATGGTGGAGCTCTGTTTCTATATACCAATTCATTGGGATAAAATATAGGGTATGACAGAACAGGTGCATCCACTCAGGTTGGGGCTTTTCTCCATAATCTTGCATCCATTTGGCCAGATGTGTGTGTAGATCGTTCTTCCCATCATACTTGTCTATTAGTCGCATCTTAGGCTTCTTGAATCATGTTCTCATCATCCTCCTACATTCACGCCAGTCATCAAAGCTTCCTTTGTGTGTACCCCACAATCTTGTGGGCATAGCACGTAGTGCCCAGTCGAAGGCCTGGAAGCGCTGCTTGTCTAGTACCTCCCTTTCAAATGCATCCAAAAATATATCTACCTCATTTAGACCATCATAAATAGGCAGATTTCTTGCCTCTGATGGCACAGCGCAACGAATGGGTCATCATGTTTCAATTTAGCATAGTTACTTCATGTAACCAATTCTTCTAGCATTCTATTTCTTTGTCAGAGTCTGAAGTGTAGGAACTCTCACAATCCCGTGTAATCCATCCATCTACGGTGGGATTCACCTAGTCTTGGTCTTGTGCTGTTACCTTATAGATGCAGTCCAAATCATCATCACTCTCATAATCGCGGACTAGTTCCATATAGCCTGATCCTTCAACAGGATCTAGTGGTATTATTATGCGTAATGAGTTCTTCTCAAACATCATCTTTCGCTTCTTCAAATTGATTTCCCTATTCATTTCAGTAGCCCAGTTAATTCCCAGAAGTGCAGGGTAGGGATTGCTATCATCCACTATCTCTATTACTTCAAAATTCACCAGCGTTCTCACTCCCTCAATATCCACGATCACCTCTTGCAACCGCCCCATGGGGTTGATTTTCTGCTGATTCGTCATCATTAGTTGAATCGGAGACCATTGCAGTGTAGGTCTCCCTATTCACTCCCAAGTCTACTTTGGTAGGACATTCGCATCTGACCCCAGGTCCAAAATGACCTGATCCATTTCATGCTCTCTTATTTGTGCGGTCAGTCTCATCTCCTGTCCCGTCCTTGTTTTATGCTTGCCAATATTTCGTACTACACACAACCCACCTGGTGTGGTTCCAGTACATCTATTGATGAGTTCTTGTAACCCTTTCACAACCTTACTATTGCACAGTTACTTCATATAGGTTTCCAAGAAAGTTGTGAGCATCGAAGGGTCCATATCCACCTCAAGATTATCCTTGCTTCCTAAGGTGGAGGCCTCAGTGAAGCTCTTCTTAGCTTCCATGAAGGCTTCAGGAGTGCTCTTCAAATCGAACTCAACTTCTTTTTCCAGGGCTCTGTGAACCCATGTACTGTCTTCTGGCTACTTCCCCTTGTCATCTCTTATCGTGATTCCACTTCTGAGCACTATATTTATGTTCAGATCTTCCTCGCGCGGCTCAGATCTCATCATATGCAGGTTTTGAGTCGACAAAGGTGGTAGTGCCCCTTTGTCACGTATATTAGTTATCAGCATAGGATACTCTTTTGTTTCATGATCAAATAGCGTGCAATACTTGCACAGTGGATGGTTTGGATTAGTGCAATCATGGGCATAGTGTCCCGGTCCTTCACAATTATAACAAATCAACTGTCCTCGACCTCTACTAGGTCCTCCTCCACCTCGGCCTCACTCGCATCCCTGAAATCTTGTCTATGCCATCCCTGAATTTTGGTCAGGTGGCCACGTTTCTACCTAAACCCTGTAGGCAGGAATTCTATCCATCATTAATCCATAGCTCCTACAAGTACACTCATCATGTCCTATTGACCTACAAAAGTTGTAGCATAGCTGTTGCGGTGCTTGCACATACTTTTGTAGCAAGTGATAGTTATCTGTGACATGTTTTCTAGCTACTTGATAGATAGTGCACCATAATGTAGGCCCTGCGCTAGGTCCTTCTTGAGCTTTCGACCTTAAAGGAATCAGTCCTCCTACTGCAATGTAATTTGTAAAGACCGAGAAATGGTCTTTGTCATGATCCTGACTCTTGCATTTCAAGCACCATACCTCCTCTCATACCTCTGATCGAACCATCCTGTCCTACTTTAGACTTTGCATCTCAAGGCACAAATTCTTCAGGTGTGCATGGATCTACTGAACTCCTAAATTATGATCTTGCATCGAAGTCTCATGTAGTCTCATGGAAATATCTAAGGGCTCTGCCTAAGTTGTTATCTTCTGCTGTGACAGCACACTCCTTAAGTGTGGTAGTAGCGAAGCCACAAACCACTCACAATGTTGTCCATCTGTCAAATTCATGTTGGATTCACGGATTGTACATTTTAACCTTTGATCTAGTTTCCAAGGCGTCTCGCCTAGTCGCATCGTGATCTCTTTGAATCCCACAATCGACTACACCTCAAATTTAGGCCTGCTAAATTTCCTGTTTAGTGCTACCTGGTTGTCAGCTACTCTAGCATTCGGGTTATCGTTAGAGTACTTAATATACCAGGTTAGTGCGTGATCTTGCAGAGCACTAACCAGTGTCACCTTATTTATGTGATCATCTGTAACACCTTGAGCTACCATACAACCCTCATAGTGAACTAGAATTGGTCAAGGTCCTCATTCCCCAAGTCTTTGAACAAAGGCAACTTCACTATATTTTCCATACTAAACCTCGGTGGAGGTGGAAGTGGTACGGGTGAAGTTAGAGGCGATGGTGGTGAAGTCGGAGGTGGTGTGGGCAGAGGTCGAATTCGCAGGAATCCTTGTCTTATTAACTAAATAACACTTTGTGGAAAAACCTTCACTATCCCTTCTTCATCCCTCTATGGAGGTGAAATCGAGGGGCTATACTCTAAACCCTTATTTCCTTCGTTTCTATAAATTTGTCCACTTCGTGTAGTCCCGAACATCAAGGTTGATACATAACCCATTTTGCGCACAACAAAATTTTAATCCAAGTATTCAAAGATCTTATGTACTTACCTTGCGGTCCTTTGAAAAAGCATTGCTCTGCCTCACTATAGTTGACTAAGGTGTTGATCGTGAATTCAGTCACAAATCCTCCTATGATGCGATCGAGCTAGTGGTTGATAGCGCAGGCAATCTTATCCTCTAATGCTTCCAACCTTCGCACTAGCTTCGGGGTCCACACAATAGGACCGTCAAGTTTCCACGTTCCTTGGCTATTTGCTAGCTTCTCGATCCACTGATATAGATAAATAGGGAAAGAGCACAAAAATATCTCGTGGATATCTGTATACAGGTACCTATCCAACCACTATTCCTTTGTGAGTCGTGGGTTTATGTTCTCCTGTGTCGTGAATTCATGGATCTTTCTATCCAACCAGTCTGCAATCTCCTTCTTAGTTGGATTCTAGTGATACAACATCACACATCTCTCATGCAGATTCCAGTCCTGGCAATGGAACCATTTGTTGGCTCGGGGGGGCCTAACCTAGGTTCAACGTTAATTAGCCAAACAAATCCCTACAGTAGTGGCCCTTCCGGCATCAACTGTGGAGTGCAGATCAAAGTCTCACCCAAAGCAGTATGGGGGGATGCTGGAACCAAGTTTCTGCACCCTTGAGATGGTCATGATGTCGTTTGATCTCTTCTATCCCTGCCTTCGCGTAGGTGATCTCACTCTAGGGCTTGTAAGACAAACCCTTTATTCTAGCCTTCAATGCATTCGCGAAAGTATATGATCAACCTTCACACAAACATAACCTGGGGCTCAAGTCCTTTCGCGCTGCTATGGCAGCGTGTCGTACAGATTCCTCAATTATCCTAAGTGTTTTGCTTATCTTGTCAAATGTTTAAAGTTATCACTGCATTAGCAAATTTTTGTGATTGCTTTCAATTATTCAATGTAATTGCATTCATTTGCGAACGATATAAACATAATAAAGGAAATTTATACAAAAATATCCAAACCCATCAATAGAACAGATACATAGAAATTGTAGAATAAATCCTTTTATTAATATCTTCCAAGTATTACAAACTATGTTCACCCTGCGCACACAGTTACAGGGGTCCGCGCACTCAGCTATGGACTTCTACCCCAAGCCTCTGTGCACTCAGCTGCGGAGCCTCTACCTACACTACAACCCAAGACTTAGACTTCTTGCTCTAAAGCTATGACTCTCTTACATGTTCGATCTATTCATTTCCCTCTCTAACTACTTAGAACTTAGCTCATTTTATACAATCCCATGGTCTATAGACCATGGGTAGATATCTTTGTTGGGTGGTATAAATACTAGGTTTTATATGAACAACTCGAGTTTGGAACGACCCAAGTCAATAGATGTGTGGCTCTTCGCTCACATCTTACTATCACTTCCACCCTCGAGCTGCCCTACAACTAAGATGACACCAACATTTATACTCACATTTAATTTGTCAACTTAGGGTTGTAAGACTCAAAGGCGTGGCACAGATAATGCCAGAATATGACCTCAGAGATTTATGAAATTGAAACCCTAGAACCTACAAGAAATCAAAAGGCATTAATCAAGTAAAGTAACAACGCTCTTCAATGAAAAATAAACACACTGGGAGTCTACTTATGGCTCCTCCTGGGTTGGGTTGACTCTTGCAGTAAGTCTTCCTCAATTGTCCAGGGGACAAAGGAATGTAGGTTCCACTCACACTCACAACCTGTTCAGGAAAATAAATAAATGCAAGACAAGCCCAGTGGAAAGCATCTTAAAATCTACTGCTACATTACAAATATGAGAGAGCATTAAATAAGCTAGAAATCATAAGATCTACTGCTATACTACAAAGATGAATTAAGCTAGAAATCATAAGCAACTAAATATTACAAAGATAGTTGAATGTTTTTAAAGGAATCAAGATGATGGTGTTCTGCTTCAACACAAAGTGTATCATAGAAATAACACAGATCCATCTGTTGCTTCCAGACTCACATAATTACTATGATATATGCAACATTCATTATGATGAAAGGAATATTAATCATGATTATTGAGCTTCACTGATCCTTGCATTATTTCGTTGAGATAATAGTGAATTATAATAAATCAACCCCATGAACGCTCTAATTTCCCTTTTTGAATCTTAGAGTAATTTTCATTGTGCAATAGTTGAGATCAAGGTAAATATAATGTTTTAATTCTGCAAACCAATTGAGATGCAAATGAAAGTATATAATATGCCTCACTCTTTTTAATATAACATCATTATTCAAATTTAAATAACATTCAAAATGATGGAGAGGATTTAATAATCTGCTTGAATTACAATCTAGACCATAAGCATGTTGTCATACTAAGCAAAACAAACTATCACATAATCAAATGGTAGTCTATGCCAACACACACTATATCAAATCAAACTATACCAAACTAACCAAAGGAATCATAAAATAAGAAAACTAACTGACATTAAACCATGTGAGGAAATCTGGAACAAGAATTGAATTTGAGTAAAAGGATTAATATATAAAATGAATGCCAGATTTTATTAATTCTAAAATCGATATTACATATTTGGACTCTGGTGGTCCCCTCGGTCATTTCGTTGAGCGCAGAGTAAAACTTAATCTTCTACATTATAAAAATACCCTACCTCTATCAAACGCAATACATCTAAGTCCTAGTGTCTCCCTGTGCTATCGATTCAGATGTGCCACCTTCATGCGTGTGTCCTTGATACAGAGCATGAATTCACATTTTATAACCATGGTGGCACACCAGCAATTCAAATTTTATGGTGGTAAAATACACAAATTAGAGTTCAAAATTGTTTTAGCTAAAAATAAGAGATACGATAACTAGATAGCTACAAAACGATCTGCAGTTCCCCTAGAAAGGGGAAAAGCCAGTATTGTAGATATTGTTGGAACGCTGTTGAATGTAGTTTGAGCAAATTTTTGACTCTAACTCCACGCATTGTTTGGAAGGCCCGGAATCCATCGAAGGAACACGTCAGCATATTGATAGCCTGCCCTCCAAAACCCATATGGCCATTTTCTTTCATGATAGTTCGAAGTATGAAAATCGTGGAAGTGAGAATAGGATTTCCACTGTTGGTGCAGGAACTGGGTTGGTGGAATAGGAAGTGGACTAGTGGAATTGGATCTATACATCTACCATCCAGGAAAATTGATATTAGTGGTGTTTTGACATGAAAATACATTCAGATTATTACATAAAGAAGAATTCAAGAATCCACAGCTTATTACCTCTAGGTGACTATATATTAGCATGAAAAGGATGGTAATAGCTATAAACACCTAGTGCAAACAAAAGTCATTTAACAAAAAGCATAGAAGGTCGAAACAAAATAGAGGCTCAAAACTCTTACATCTGACTTGACTTTACAAAACTAACGACGGACTACCCTTTGTGACACATAATACCTTCGCGCTACGTGACCACAAAATGCAGAGTCTTTACAATAATATTACATAAACTTGACTTAAACATGGGCTTTTAGCCCATTCATTTAGTTTTAGAAGAGAAAGATGGATTTGGATACATATAAAACATAATAAAAACTCATTACAAAGAAGAAACAATACATAAACTCACTATCACAAGAATCCCACAAAATAGTTGTGAAACCTGGTTTTATTCCTTGCCAAACTGTGGTAGAGATATACAATAGAGTTCAGAGCTTCCACAAGAGTCCAACCTTTACAAATGACTAAAAAAGTACATAATATAGGCATCAAAACATTCATGATAGCTATCAGAGGTCGAATCCATGAGAAGAGGGGTGTTTCCAACCATATCTAAACTAGGAACACAAAAGTAGGCAGTGGAACAACTTGCCTCTAAAACTTAGGAAATCAATTCATTCATCATCAAACCACTTGAAACTTGATGTATCTACCATATGAGGTATTTTCATTGATATTTACATCAAATATATTGTTTACCATGCATACATTTACCAAAGAATAAAGAAAAAGTCAATTTCCAAGAAAATTAGGAAAAATCTGGAAATTTAGGCAAAACTGGCAAAATTAGTTTAATGTGTAGTGCCAAACATTTAATGTGCAGTGCTTTTTCAGGGCCAGTCTTGGAGGGCTTAATTGTGTCCAAATCTGGTGTAATTTGGCTTTTTGGAAAGCCCTACACATCTAGTTTCCTAAACAACTTGATTTTTCTGATTTGGAGCTCATTTTCCCCTCCAAAAGTCGATTCTCCCAAGACTGCTTCCTGTGTGGCAAAAAGTGGTAGAGAGGGCACTTTTTAGGTGATTTTTGCCCTTTTGGGGGCCAAAATCTTGTCCAAATCTTCTCACTATTTACAGGTTTACATATTTTTCCATGCTGATTCCAGATATGTAAGCCAGTTTTCAAGAGGATGCCTCCATCAAAAGCGTAGCGCCAGTGACACTGCGCACCTATTGGAAAAGCCTATTTTTCAATTTCAAAAATTCAAAAATGTAAACAATTTCTCCAAATTTCTTGAAATTTGGAATGAGTGATCCTTGTTAGGTGCTTTATTGAGCCAATAATTCTTCATCCAATATTTTGAGTTTATTGTGCTCTTTCTTGTTCCTCAAAACTCTTCTTAGCTTGGATTTTAGCCTCTTTGTCCTTGCATTGCAAATCTTGTTCCAGGTTAGGTAGTGGTAGGCCATGTGGCAAAGCATTTTCTTTTCTTTATTGGCCTTATCTAGCAACCTCTCCAAGTGCATATTCACCTTCTCCAACAAATACTCCCCGTCATTCTCTATTTCTTGTTCAAATGAGGTTAATTTGCCCTTTGCCTTCTTGGACCTTTGCTGGTTTTCTTTGATGATTTGCAGCTCTAGGGGTTCTTGTTTGTCAGTAAGCTCCTTGCTTTCTTGCTCAAGATAGATAATGACCCATTTAGCTCTCTCAAGGTTGACTAACAAGGCTTGTATCTTAGCCTCTTTCTCTTTGATGATCATGTCTTTGATCCTTGAGCCTTGAGAACCCAAGTCAATGACATCCTCCTCAATCAAAACAAAATATCTCTCCATGGGTTTTGGTGATGTGATAGCTAATGTGAGATGAAGGATTTGTAGTGGGAACAAGATGAGTTTGAAGAGATTTTAAAAACACAAGGAAAGTGAGGTGTATGGGGATGTGAGTTCTTGAGGGAGTAGGAGTTTGGGGTTTTTTAGGGGAATGAGGGGAGTGAATAGTGTTTATGATGTTAGGTATAGAATTTAATAAGGGAATGGGGGGTAGTGGAATTGTAAGAGTTGGGAATTAGGGTTAGGGAATAGTGTAATAGGGCTAGGGTTTGATAGGAAGAATTAGGGTTAAGGAATAGTGTAACAGGGCTAGGGTTTGATAAGGAGAGTGGGTTTTGGGGGAGAAATTCATAGATACTAGGGTTTTCTTTAGATGAAACCACACAACTCAATAAACCAAGCAACAACTTTTCTTTAGCAAGGTGGAGGACTATACTTACTTGGAATAAGCATTAGATAGCTTTGGAGGTGTTTTGATAGAAAGTTTGACGAGTTTGAGCCTTCCCGAACAGGTGCGCAGCGCCATTTTAATGTGAAGTGCCAGTGTAAATCTACACTGTTGAAACTCAATAGGTGCGTAGCACACTTTTAATGCGCAGCGCTAGGCAAATGATGCACAGTGCCTTTTTGTAGACCACTTTTGGAGGCCTTCCTGGTGTCCAAATTAGGCGTAGGATAGCTCATTGGATTGTCGATTCTAATTTCCAAAACATCTTGCATTTTTCAATTTGGATTTCATTTTCACTGTCAAAAGTCAAATCTCCCAAGATTGGTCAAAATATGCAAAATGAGGCTACCTAAATGTAGAGTGATGTTGCAGTCAACTTTTGAATGTCTTCCTCAACTCCAAATTGAGCTCATGATAGCTCATTGGAAATATATTTGTGTTTAGTTATCATTTTACTCATCCAGAAAGTCATTGTGCCAACCAAACTAGGAGAAATATTGATTTTCCCATGGTCACTCTAGAGGTGCATTAACTCTCTTGTGGCAACTGTATTTTTTACATTTCTCTAAAACCATGATATCTATGTAAAAATGGAAATAAGATTTCCTTATTGGGTCACTGAGGGACAAAAAACTCTCTCACTTTTTCCAAATTCATCTTTTCTTGCTCAGAAACACAGTTTGAAGAACAATTGTCCCTTATGTGTGATGAATGGCTTGTTCTGTGGAATGACTTCTCGACAAATGGTGGAGATCTGATGTTTGATGATATGGAATGGCCTCATACCTTTTGATATCCCTTATGCCTCCTCTGCTCAGATATCTCTAATTCCATAGCCAACCCTAGCTCAGTGGGAGAGGAAATTAGGCTTTGTTCTCTTTTTCTTTTGTAGGCGGATTGGTGCTCAAGATGACTTGATTTTTGCAGTGGCAAGTGCTTGGAAATGTCATCAGGTGACTAGGAGCAGCATGTGATCATTTATTACGTATAGAAACCATAAAATTACATAAAATTACATGAAAAATACCAATGCTCTATTTTACCTCAAAACTTGGTCATTAAGCTTACAAATTAACAATTTTTTACTTTCCTGATCGTTATTAACCTCCTCATGTGTCGGTTGACCACTTTATTTATTTTGAATGACCATGATGGCAAACCCTAAGACCTAATGAAACTAAACCCTAGGATTGGTTAAAAATGAAATGGAACTGATTATGAACAACATAAAAGATGTTTGAATAAGTCAGCAGGTATATGACATGAGGGAAACTGAAATGAAACCTCTACCAATAGACGATCCATGACCTAATGGAATGCAGTTGATTGAATGAGACACCTAACATGCATGAAAAAAAAACAATTTTTATCGCTGATGGTAGTGTGAAGATACTGACACTAACAAAGTAGATCATTTTTGTTGTATTCTATTATGTTTTTTGTTGTTCTCTTTATGTTGTTTCAGGTACAAAAGTGATTAAAACGAAAGCTGAAGCAACACAATGAGAACTTCATGAATTAGGATTTGAAGGTATGCCTTCATGACATTAAATATCTATTGGAATTTTCTCTGATATTGTTCTTGTTGTGACTAGACCCACTCTAGGGCTAGAGGGGTTGCCTCTGCCCGCAGAGGGAACTTACCTGCTTCACAAGCCTACTAGTAGTTAATTTTGACTACATCAACTCTTAATTAGAGATAAAATATAAAATCTTCTAGATTATTTTAGATCAAAAACACGTGGCTAGCCCATTTTCCATAAATATTGGGGGTTGACGCAACATCCTCCGGAACTATAGGTGTGAAAACATGAAGGTCAACTTCTGAGTGGCATAACGTTTGCATACAAACTCCTATTGATGTGCTTTTTATGTCATTGGAAAGGTATATGTATGTAGAATAACATGAAAAGTTGTTGGGCTAGAGCGAAAAATATTTACCCTAAAAAAAAATTTGTTTGATGCCTCAAAACTCTCCTGGAAGGTTTGAGACCCCGTTTCACCAAACTGGGTCCTGCTGGTAAAAACGATACTGGGAGATGATTCCTTCAATTTTTCCACTCCAAATGCATCAAGATGGATGAAAAACAATATAAATATCCAATTTGGATCACACCTCCCCATTTTGGGAGGCTTTTTATCCCCAAAAGCGATTACTAAATTAGGTGAGGAAACTTTTCCTCCACCTTCTCTCTAGTATACCATTTAGATTTTTCTATAAGTTGTCCCTTCAACCCTATATTCCAAAGGGAATGCTGTCATTGTCTTATAGTTCTGGACCTATTTTTCAAAATTGTATCTTCTGTCAACTCTTCGTGAGTCCCTGGTGCCAAATCCTCCACAGAACGTAGGACATGTTCCTCTTCCTGGTCTAGCATGGAAGGCTCATAGAGTTTCAAATTCTCTACATTCACAACTGAGTAAATGCACATATATGGTGGTAAACTGAGTTGATAACCGTTATCTCCCACCTTTTCTAGTATCTCAAAGATACCATACCTTAAAGCCTTTATTTTCTTAACAGGCCCCTTCAGCCTCTCCTTATTCAACTGTAGCCATACTTTGTCTCCCACCTTGAATGGTTTCTCTGTTTTGTGTTGATCATGCCTAGCCTTATACTTCTCCTACAAATTTTGTAGTGTTTCTTGTACCTATAGATGGATCTACATGATCTTATCTATAAACTTTTTAGCCCTCAAAAAATCTCCTATAATATCTTTCCTCACTCCTCCTTGTTTCCCATATGCAATATTATTGGGCGTGGGATCCCCCAAGACAAGTTATGGGGCTTAAAGCCAAAGTTTTGACTAAGTCCAATGTAAAGACTCCATTATTTGTGGGCATGGAGCGCAAAGTTGTAATTGAGTTATAGGTTTGTCCACCCTTACTTTGTAATGTAGTGTTGGCTTGATCATTCTACACATGGTCTTCAGACCATGGGATTGTATAAATAGAGTGAGGCTCTAAGTGTAAAGGGATATCGAAAAATCTAAGAAAATATGAAGAATTGAGTCTTAGTGGAAGTGTTGAGTCATGTCTTTGGGTTGTAGAATAGGAGAAGGCTCTGCAGTTGAGTGCGCAGAGGCCTAGTAGTTTGTAGCTGAGTGTGAGGACCCCTGCAACTGAGTACACAGGGCGAGTCGAGTCTGTAACCATTGAGAAAATAATGAAGAGAAGGTTCGTATCATTTTGTGTGTCTTTTTCTTGTTTTATGCATTGAAGTATATTGGATATGAATTGCAAGTTTACTGTTTATTTGTTGCACGAACTTATATGAATGTGTTGATAAAGAAAATATAAGATAAAGTATCTATTTACATGAAGATAACTAACTGTTATAAGAAGATAAGTAAGGCCCGCAACGTAACTTGGAGAAATATCGCAGATCACTGCCTTAGCAACATGGAAGCACCTCAGCCCCCAATTAAGGCTGTGTGAAGGTGATTATAATAGATCGTGAAGGCCTCACAGGTCAGGAAAGTGTGCGAAGTGACCTAAACAAATGTATTCACAGTTGGACTAAATCGACCCCTCAGACATCTCAACAGTGTGGAAACTTGGTTCCAACATCCCCCCTGTTACATAGTAATTTGTCACCATTTTTCACCGTCCCTGTTACCCCTCTCCTGCACCTTGGAGAACACATTCTAGGACTTGTAAGAAGTGACAAGACTTGAAACAACTTGCATTATTCACCTCTAAACATGAGCTTCATATGCCCTTAAGACATCTCCTGCTCTTTGCCCTTAAAAACAACCCTTTTTTACATTAGCGCTGGCCCACTGTGTTATGCCCGCGCCAATGGAGAAAATCCTATAAAAGGGGCATGCCATTAGCGCTCTGTCCCAGAGTCGCAATCGCGCCAACCATTTTGGGCAAATTTTTGAACTAATCAAACCTCCAAAGGTTTTGTCCAACTCATTCACCAACTGACTCCAAGTTAAGTGAGGATGGTTTGGCTTCGAATCTCCTTGAATGGGAAGTAGTTTGCCACCATTCCATAGAAGTTTCCAAGTGATGAAGCCAAATCCATTATTGTTGTGATTGACCTTATATCTTCCTTTTCCTCTATAAAAGCTTGTTTCCATGGCTTGAGCAAGCTAGTTCTGATAGTTCTGACTCTAGTGGCAATACTTGTGCTGAAAGGAAGATATCAAGAGATTGGAGTTGCAAGAGCCTTCTTTGTATCCATATGGCTTTACCTAAGTAAGGAGACTTTGTCACTAAAGAGAGAGAGAGCTTTTCCCTCACCCCTTCAAGATTTTGCAAGACTTGTGTAGCTAAGCACCCAGCCAAAGGAGGACTTAACGTCAGGACGCTGCTTGTATTCTCCTTTTTCGGTTATTAATAATAGATGACTATCATTATGGTTCCATTCTCGTTGTACTTGTAATGGTTAATGTTGAATTATGTCCTTCCTGACTGATGTGTAATTGCATATATTAGATTTCACACTTGTGTTTGTATTGTTCTCTTTGTTTGCAGGTGTCCATTCACGTAGATAGTGGAGGATTGTGACCGGCCAAGACAAGGGAACGTGGGCGACATCTCTTCTAGAAAAGGAAGCGCTAGATCTCAAGTAGGTCTTCATCACCTACCTTTTATTTTCAATTAGGAACTTGCGTGATAGCATTGTTTGATTGTTGCTAGACCCGTTCTGGGCTAGTAGGGATCGCCTCTATCCATAGAGGGGATTTACCTCTCCAACAGTCCAGATTAAATCGGTGATCAGTGATCAGTGATCCCCGATAGCAGAGCTAATGTGATTATGATTACAATAAGCGATAAGGGTCGGAACCGATGGGGATTACAAGCCTGATTGCATAATTTTTTAAGTCTAGGAACTTAGATTTTCTGTGTATTATCATGTATTTGGGGTTTTGACCTATCCACATATGCGATGCGATATGCAACTAACGGTGGACCCGATAGGGTTTATGGGGGCGATTGAATGGAATTTGAAGTCTGGATTTCACGCCCGATAGTGTATTTTCGGAAAAATCTATGTGTATTGGATTTTTCTCCATGTTCAGGTTTTCACCTTAGGCAAGGCCCTGACTCCTCCGTAATAGCTCTTGATCACTGTGCCACACTGTACGCAGGCATTTTTGCAGACAATGATGCGTTTGAAAGCCTCAAAGCCATAGAGCCAGATGGCCAGTCGAACAGATAACGCAGAGAGATGCCATAGGGCCGTAGAGGGATGATAACACCTAGCGAAATAGTTGGAGAAGCCAAAGAGTTGGGAAAATGCCTCAAAGGAGCCAGAAGGTCCAATTGATGGCATCGTTGGTGAGAGCTTGAGGTCGCTTAAGGGGAGCTGAGAGAGCGGTAATCCCAGAAAGCATGATTGATAGGCAACAAAGCTGTAAAAAGGTTGCTAGAAGGTTGCTAGGAGGTCTAGCGAACCATTGATGCACGTAGAGGCTAAGAGAGAGAGCTCAGAGAATCTAGAGCCAAAGAGCTAGAGCCAGAGTCGAGAGCCAAGAGCCAGAGCCAGAGCCAGAGCCAGAGCCAGAGTGAGGACCGAGAGCCAGAAAGGCAAAGAGCTTCAACAGCCAGGGATAAGACAATGTTCTAAGCCCACTAATTTCTATGTAAACCAGTGCAATTGAACATGGAGCTTGTAAAAGAAATATTACCATATCCCATAGAGCCTAGTTGAGTTGACTAGAGCTCAAGGAGACATAGCCCAAGAGTTTTAGATGAACTCCATATTAAACTTGTTGTCTTATGTGTGATGCTCATTTGCTCCATTGTTTCACTGTTATATGTTTTATATCAGTTTAAGCAAATCAATTTACAACATGTTAGCACCTAAATCCACCTCAGGCTAAAGGAAGGCAAAATTCAGGGTAACCACAAACCACGCTCAGTCTGGTAGCTACCAGAACAGGAGAGGGTTCTCTCCAAGTCACACTCAGTGAATAGATGAAATGAAAAGGGCTGAGATGACTTTCAAACAAACTATTTATCTTAGGCTAGTAAGTGAAAATGAATATAAGGAGTGATTTTTATGAATGACTGTGTTTCTGGGATGTTATGGGACCACTGGACCTCAATGAACAGAGAACTTAACATAAAGGCATTCGTGAGGCAAGGTAGGCGAAAAGCATAGCAATTTTAGTTTTAAAATATGGCGGAATGGAAAGATTGATTAGGAAGGTGAAAAAGGATTTGGCGTCATGAATCCTTTTCAACAGAAGAATGAACATTGTACATGAAATTTTCCCACAGGTAGAGCAATAAAATTGAATTCTACCTGATCTCACTCGAAAAATCTCACCAAAAATGAATACGAAATGAAACTATGGGACATAACAAAGAAATGGAGGGATTGATTAAGAATGTGAAAAGGGCATGGACAACATGAATCCTTTTCAACAGGAGAATGAAACACTGCACATGAAATTTTCCCACAGGTAGAGCAATAAAATTGAATTCTACCTAATCTCATTCGAAAAATTTCACCATAAATGAATGTGAAATGAACTATGAAACATAACAAGATACATATGAAACATAAGAAACACATTTGCTACACTCACAACCACATGAATCTCATGAAACAGAGCTGCTACCTTTCATTAATCCTCTATAAAATATACAGTGCAGAAACAAAGTTTCTTTCCCACAGTCTCCCAGAAGTTACAAGCCAACCAACCCACTTCTTTTTTGCAAATGGTTTGCATACAATATATAGAATGTGTCATGAAGAGATAGAACGCCCAAGGGTCACAAAATGAAGGTGGAGAGCCAAACATCAGCTACAGGTGTAGCACCACATAAATGACAGATGGCTTGGGTGACCTTTTTCCTTCCTTTTCCACTTGTATAACTTACCATATGGAGTGAAAATATTTATAAAATTGCCGCACTCCTTCTCTCGTGTGTCGCGCTCTTTTCCAGGTGACGCTTGGAGGCCTTCCCGGTGTCCAAATTGAGTAAAGGATAGTTCGTTGGAAAGCCTGTCCTGTCTACTATCCAACCCCACTAGAAATTGTCAATTTGAAGTTTATTTTTCCCTATCAAAAATCAAATCTCCCAAGACTGGTCAAACTGTGCCAAATGAGGCTGCCTCAAGGCAGAGTACTGTTGCGGTCAACTTTTGAATGCCTTTCGCAACCCCACATTGAGCTCATGATAGCTCATTGGAAAGGTCTTTGAGTCTAAGTTCCAAACCAACTAGAATTTTTTGATTTGGAGTTCATTTTCCCTATCAAAAATCAAATCTCTCAAGACTGGTCGAACTGTGCCAAATGAGGCTGCCTAAAGGTAGAGTGCTGTTACAGTGAACTTTTGAATGCTTTCCTCAACTCCAAATTGAGATCATGATATCTCATTGGAAATCTACTTGTCTCGAGTTATCATTTGGATCATCAAACAAGTCATTTAACAACCCAAGCTAGGAGAAAATGTGATTTTCCCGAGGTCACTCTAGAGGTGCA
Source organism: Pinus taeda (assembly GCA_000404065.3). Taxonomy (NCBI): domain Eukaryota; kingdom Viridiplantae; phylum Streptophyta; class Pinopsida; order Pinales; family Pinaceae; genus Pinus; species Pinus taeda. The sequence continues at coordinate 79,685 of APFE030802728.1, forward strand.
TCAATTCTCCCGAGGCAATTGTATTTTTGACATTTCTTCAAAACCATGACACCTGTCTACAAAGTGAAGGAGGTTTTTCTTCCCTGGTCTGTTTTCGAAAAAAAAGTCTCTCAGTGTTTCCAAATTCATCTTTTATTGCTCAGAAACATCATTTGAGTGAAACATATCCCGATGTGTGGGACAAGGGATTTGCCGAAATGAAGCGAAATGAAGGGGATAGGGAGCTTCTAAATCCTTGAGGAAATTTTGGGAAGTATGGAGGGATGTTAGGAAGTAGGGGAAAGTTGAATATCAGAAATTGAGTGAGGGGAAGGGGTCCAAAAAGGCAAAACACAGGCCCAACCATAGAAAATTGCCAGGTTGTAGCAAGAAACTAGGGTTTGTGTGAAAATGAGGGATTTGGGGGATCTCAGTGATGGGAAGTGTTTGATAAGGTATATTATGGATAGGGGAAGGTGTATGAACATCAGGATACAATTTTTTCCGATGATTTTACCATCCAAGAGAAATTAGCTTCAAAACCCTAGGAGAGGGAAATGAACCTTGCCTAAGCGCAACTGAAGCATGAACAAGGTGTAAAATGACCCAATGGAACTTAACATTATGATGAAAACCCTCTGAATGATGGTAGACTCAGCTGAATAGTGACATGGACTGACATTTGGACAACTTTGGAAGGAGTACAAGCAAACCCTAGACCTAATGCCTAGTCACCAAATGTTGCTTGAAGACTCACTGAAATGACAAAATTTGACCTTAACACCTTAAAATCACTTGTGTAAGAGCATATTTGATCACTGGAGGAAGGCTGCAAAGACTGACACTAACATTGGTTCCAATGGGGGATGGTAGCTCCTTGGAGGTGCCAAGAACAACAGATCTCTGGAAGAGCTAGACAGTGCCTTTTGTCCATTGGGCTATGGAGTCTATTATTCCGACAAACCAAAGTGACTCAATTTATTGACTGAAACTTGACTCAAACTGACTCAATGCAAACTGACATGACTAAAAAAACAACTTGACTCTAACAAACTAACTTAAAACACTAAGAAATGAACTTAAAACTTAAATCTTGGTGGTAGTGCATGAGCACCCGCATTTCTTGCAAGACTATATATCATCAAACTATATCCAACTGCCAATGTAACCAACCAAGAAGGTGGCTTCTTGAGTGATTCTTCCGATCAGATCTTCTGGTCAATAATTGATATTGGTAACTGGGCATCCAAAAACATAATTGGCCATGATCTCCTTCATCACTGAATACTGCAATAATGACCTTCACTGCTGACTGTAACAGATTTTCCATTGGATCATGAAAAACATGAAGATTTACCTCCTGCTGAAGAAATAAGATGTCTTTTTCTTTTGATTCTGATCTTCTGTCATAATGTAATTCATAAAAAGTATGTTCCTAGTCCTCAAAAAATTATGAAGAAGCAAATGAGTGGATTTCCTCTTCAAATAACACTTCAAAACATGAAACATATGAGGAAGAATCTGAAATGGAATCCATAATGGTCTGGTCGGCTATAGTCTGAATATATTTTTGATCATCTTGACATGATATAACAGCCATATTCTCATTACATTCATCACATTCATCAATCATGAGAAAAGCAACTTCGGATGATTCTTGAAACCCAACACTAACATTTTTATCATCTACCATAAATTCATCCACAGAAAGCTTTTCACTTACTCGAGCAAAGTTCTCATCTTGCTGTCCATGAGCTGACTGGACTACCTCTTTATGAAGGCTTTTTTCTGATGACATGAGAACATTTGGACCCAAAACTTTGTCTTCTTCTATGGAAAAATCCGAACCGACCTTTTTTCTTTCATCACTTTCAGTCATATGGACATCTTCAACCTGCTGATCTATAAAGATGTTCACCGGACTGTCATCCTTTTCAAAAGAGGAAGAAGTTTCACCAGCACTTTCTTCACCATGTGTGCATTGCAAATCTGCTTTAGCTTGAGCTAGAACATGACCGTGCAAGAGTTGATCTATCTCGTCTTCAAACAAAGGAGATAAGACCTTTTGTTTCCTTTTGATCAAACAGTGATTGTCTTCAATATTTTCAACTGAAGGAGTATATAAATCTTCCTTATACTGTTGATCAATTTTATGTAATTCATGTTGACTGTCAAGATGCAAAATTCCTTCATTTTTCACCGTACTACAATCTTGATCATGATGCAAATTTTCATGATCGTCTTTACACTGCTGAAAGGGATTTTCATACAGGGCTTCCATGATCTCATCATCAATAAAATTATCATCCTCATAATATTTTTCAAGGCTCTCAATAAAACCATAAGCATGCTTGCAACAATCATGAACTAGATTCAATTATGGATAAGAGTCTTTATATCTTTCAATGAACAAGGTATGAAAATCCTTTAGACAGTAAATACAAGTAGCGGGCAAATTTTCATACCAAGATTGGGCTTCACCTTATAGAGTGGCCATGAATATCTTCATTAAGCAATCTTCAGGAAAATCAACCTTCAACTTTCAAATATGCATGTGAAATTGAATTAGATGTAAAGCAACATCCTTCTTACCATCATCTTTAAACGTAGGCATATTCTTTGACCAATCTACCTTTGGAATTTTGTTTGGAAAGCCTGGAATGTGATCTCATCTCATGGGAGCGTATCTTCTTGCAATCCGCTCTATTTTTTAACATCTCAAAGCTACTGATCCCTCTATAGTGGAGTCACCATGAGTACCGATTTCTTGGATTCTTTAGTGAAAGGAGTCGCCACGTGAATGATTTCAGCCATATTCTTATGTCTGATCGTTGTTCACCATCAACATCATATCTGAACTTGAAATATGTCCTGGGGCAAGACAATCTACAAGCAAACAATTTCTTCCCCAGTGGAGTCGCCACTATGTTAGCACCTAAATCCACCTCAGGCTGAAGGAAGGCAAAATTTAGGGTAACCACAAACCACGCTCAGTCTGGTAGCTAGCCCTATCAGAATAGGAGAGGGCTCTCTCCGAGTCACACTCAGTGAATAGATGAAACGAAAAGGGTTGAGATGACTTTCAAACAAACTATTTATCTTAGGCTAGTAAGTGAAAAATAATATAAGGAGTGATTTTTATGAATGATTGTGTTTCTGGGATGTTATGGGACCACTGGACCTCAATGAACAGAGAACTTAACATAAAGGCACAGATTATTTCGTGAGGCAAGGTAGGCGGAAAGCATAGCAATTTTAGTTTTAAAATATGGCGGAATGGAAAGATTGATTAAGAAGGTTAAAAGGGCATGGGCATCATGAATCCTTCTCAACAGAAGAATGAACACTGTACATGAAATTTTCCCACAGGTAGAGCAATAAAATTGAATTCTACCTGATCTCACTCGAAAAATCTCACCATAAATGAATACGAAATGAAACTATGGAACATAACAAAGAAATGGAGAGATTATTTAAGAAGGTGAAAAGGGCATGGACAACATGAATCCTTTTCAACAGAAGAATGAAACACTGCACATGAAATTTTCCCATAGGTAGAGCAATAAAATTGAATTCTACCTAATCTCATTCGAAAAATTTCACTAGAAATGAATGTGAAATGAACTATGAAACATAACAAGATACATATGAAACATAAGAAACACATTTGCTACACTCACAACCACATGAATCTCATGAAACATAGCCACTACCTTTCATTAATCCTCTGTAAAAATATACAGTGTAGAAACAAAGTTTCTTTCCCACAGTCTCCTAAAAGTTACAAGCCAACCAACCCACTTCATTTTTGCAAATGGTTTGCATACAATATATAGGATGTGCCATGAAGAGATAGAACGCCCAAGGGTCACAAAATGAAGGTGGAGAGCCAAAAATCAGCTACAGGTGCAGCACCACAAACATGACAAATGGCTTGGGTGACCCTTTGCCTTCCTTTGCCACTTGTATAACTAACCATATGGAGTGAAAATATTTATAAAACCGTCGCGCTCCTCCTCCTGTGCGTCGCACTCTTTTCCAGGTGACTTTTGGAGGCCTTCCCAGTGTCCAAATTGAGCGTAGGATAGCTCGTTGGAAATCAAATCCTGTCTACTTTCCAAATCCACTGAAATTTTTCAATTTGGAGTTCATTTTACCCTGTCAAAAATCAAGTCCCCCAAGACTGGTCAAACTGTGCCAAATGAGGCTGCCTCAAGGCAGAGTGTTGTTGTGGTCAACTTTTGAATGCCTTTCTCAACCCCAAATTGATATCATGATAGCTCATTGGAAATTTATTTGAATCTAAGTTCCAACCCAACTAGAATTTTGTGATTTGGAGGTCGTTTTCCCTATCAAAAATCAAAGCTCCCAAGACTGGTCGAACTGTGCTAAATGAGGCTGCCTAAAGGAAGAGTGTTGTTACAGACAACGTTTGAATGCCTTCCTCAACTCCAAATTAAGCTCATGATAGCTCATGGGAAAGTTACTTGTCTCTAGTTATCATTTGGAACATCGAAAAAGTCATTTGGCCAACCAAGCTATAAGAAAACCAGATTTTCTTGAGGTCGCTCTAGAGGTGCATCAATTCTCCCGAGGCAATTGTATTTTTGACATTTCTTTAAAACCATGACACCTGTGTAAAAAGTGAAGGAGGTTTTTCTTCCCTAGTCTATTTTCGACAAAAAAATCTCTCAGATTTTCCAAATTCATCTTTGATTGCTCAGAAATAGCATTTGAGTGAAACATATCCCGATGTGTGGGACAAGGGATTTGCCGAAATGAAGTGAAATGAAGGGGATAGGGAGCTTATAAATTCTTGAGGAAATTTTGAGAAGTATGGAAGGATGTTAGGAAGTAGGGGAAAGTGGAATCTCAAAAATTTAGTGAGGGGAAGGGGTCCAAAAAGGCAAAACACAAGCCCAACCATAAAAAATTGCCAGGTTGTAGCAAGAAACTAAGGTTTGTGTGAAAATGAGGGATTTGGGGGATCTCAGTGATGGGAAGTGTTTGATAAGGTATATTATGGATAGGGGAAGGTGTATGAACATCAGGATACAAGTTTTTCCGATGATTTTACCATCCAAGAGAAATTAGCTTCAAAACCCTAGGAGAGGGAAATGAACCTTGCCTAGGCACAACTGAAGCATGAACAAGGTGTAAAATGACCCAATGGAACTTGACATTATGATGAAAACCCTCTGAATGATGGTAGACTCAGCTGAATAGTGACATGGACATATATTTGGACAACTTTGGAAGGAGTACAAGCAAACCCTAGACCTAATGCCTAGTGACCAAATTTTGCTTGAAGACTCACTGAAATGACAAAATTTGACCTTGACACCTTAAAATCACTTGTGTAAGAGCATATTTGATCACTGGAGGAAGGCTGCAAAGGCTGACACTAACACAACATATAAATAGTTTTAAAACAAACATAAGCATATACCTATATTTTCAACCACTTATTAATTCCATAATTGGTTAATCATAAAGACTTGGGAATATTTAAGCTTTGGAAGTGGGAGAAGTTCTTGTAAACTCACAAGAAGCCTTTTAGTGCCCATTTTTAGATCAGGTGGTATCAAAGTAGAATGATTGATTGACAGAGCAAAGATTTCTTGTCTGAAAGGTGTTTAAACAGTCAGAGGTTGATTGTATGCTTGCTGCAGACTAACTATTGTTTGAGTTTGCAGAGGTGAAGGGAAAGCTATTGATAGCTCAGTCCAGGAAGCAAAAGAAGGAAGAAGGGCTGAAGGCATTCTTCTATCCCAAAGGACCTCAAGGAAATCCTTGAAGCACAAGAGGTTTTTTGCAAAAGGTTGCTGAATAAGCTCTTCATTAATCTTGTTTGAAGTTCTTGTGTTCATTGGCATAATGACAACTTCTACAAGCGAGTCCTCAAATTCCTCCTTCATCACAAGATTCTTTGATGAAGACATGAAGAAAGAATTTTTCATCATGATGGATATGGTGAGAGAAATGTATGAGGATGGAAGGAAGAGCAACATACTTAGAGAGCAGTTGAATTCTGTGGAGGAACAGAAGCAAATGATTTTTGACAAATTGTAGGAAATGGAGAGGCAACTTCATATTGCTAATATGAAATTGATAAGGATGCATGAGTTGGAGTCACAACTCTTTGTTGCCAAAGAAGCCTTAGGAAAGTATTAGCTCGAAGAAGAGGTAAATAGTTCCTGTTTGTCTACAAATTCTTCTAAGAATGCTTATATTGGTTCTTTTGAAAAACATACTAGAGGCATAGGTTCCATGCTAATGTCCAAGATGGGCTATGAAGGAAAAGGCTTGGGTAAGCATGCACAAGGTATTGTTGAGCCAATAATAGTTGAGGAAAGGCCTAAGTATCTGATTCTTGGCTATGAACAATATTATGGAGAAAGTTCCAAAGCTTCCATGAAGGCCATTGAAATAGCTCCAAGAAGGAGTTGCATTGCAGGTCTTCTACCTCAAGAGTGTGAAAATTGTATTCACGAGGAATGTAATAGCTTGAAACATCATTTGTAGGATGCAGGTGTTCAGAAGCACACACTTCAACCAGAGAGTTTTTGAAACTCTAATAGCCTTGAAGATATTGAAGGTGTTCCAAAGGGAGCCACTTCTTCATTTGATTCACCTCCTAATGAAGGAAATAAAGGTGAAGAGAAAGGTATAAATCTGGTTCTAAACATTTTCCTTTTGATTTTGCAAAGCATGATAAATTTCCACATATATATGGGAAAAGAATTACATTTTCCTTTTGTGGATTGGATAACCATAATGTTTTTAGATGTTGGAATAGAATGACCAAATACAGGAAATTTTGAAGGAAAGGAAGCAAGAAGCCAAAGGTCTATTTGACAAGGAAAGCCATGCTGTCAAGAGGATGCACATGTAGTGCACGTACTGCCATAAGCAAGGACATATTGCTGTAAAATTTTGGACTTTGAATCCAACAGTGCTTCCACAAAAGCTGAAGAAGGTGGAAAGAGAAGATGGTAGAAATGGGAAGGAAGTTTCCATGGATGATGTGTTTCAGGATGATTCACTATTGATGCTGATACGCAGACAAAGCTAGCACCTTTGAAAGGGATTGGTAGGAAATGGTTAGAGTTCTTATCCAATTAAGATTGCATGCCTATTGATGCATCTATTTGCATTTCTTTGTTAAGGGAATGCAAGTTGCAGGATTTTACCAAGAAGGTGAATGGAAAAAGTTGAGTAGGAGACTGACTTTGTTGCTACAACATTAGGTTCATTTCAACTTCGAAAGTGCAGTGTGCTTAAGCAAAAGTTGAAGGATGAAATGCATGCATGAGAATGATATGCATGAACACAAGGATGTTGATGATTTCCTTGTATTTAAACATGTATGTGTAATTAAATTGGACATTTGATTGCTTTGTTTTAAACATGCATGTAATATTTCCTTGAGAAATGTTGATTTGGTCTCCAAGATGGAGATAATGATGAAGTGTTTCATCTTTTGAAAAAGAGTCCTAATGGTCTTTTTCTAAATGCTTGACTTGAAGGGTCATTTGTTTTAAAGGCATGTTTTGTGGGCTTGTTATCTAGTCCATCATTTGTATGTAGATGTAAAACATGGAGGTGTTCACAAGATGTGAAATATGTTTCTTTTGTTGAAGTAGAAGTTAGACCATCCAGTTGTTGTCTGTATTTTTATTGTTGTTAACAGTTGTTGTTGGCATCTTTTCAAACAGGTACAAATGAGAATTTTGTGAAGCAGATGTACTTCACATTTGTTTAAGCCACCTTGGATCAATGATCAAGGAAGAGAAGTTCAAACTACCTTCTGAGACCATCTCAGTAGGAGTTCTACAGGAAGGCAAGGAGGAAGATAATTCTTCCTAGGGGAGGACCAGCACATCTAAGAAGGAAAGTGGTCAAAGGCTTTGGTTCAGAGGCACTATGCAAGGCAAGTGTATGGAGGCTGAAAGAAGAGGGTGTTGTTACTCTCATTTACTGTTCACATCAGTATATCAGTCTTTTGGAGACCAAAAGTCCTTTAGTGGGAAGGCGTAATCCAAAATGGATATTGGATAGACTTCTAAGTCTAAGTGTTCCTCACAAAGGAAAATGAAAGTCCAAGGATCCTCCTAGAAATAGTCCCACTGCATAGATATTTTCCTTCTGAATCTACTACAATTTGAATGGGCTAAAATGGACTTCGGATGCAGAAGTTATTGTAGATAGAAGTTTTCCTTTGTACTTTGAAAAGGAGGCAAAATATTCTAAAAATTGGCATAAAAGGCCTTATAAAGGAAATCACATCACAAATGGTTCAAAGGGTAGGCTTAAAGCGGAGGCAGAAGAGACACCCAATTACTGATCCCTTATATCGGTGTTGGCAAATCGACGTCGGCAATGCTATAAAATACGGAAAGGACCCTGGGCTAATGCGACATTATGATCACTAATATCAACATCAGTAGATCGGCGTTGACAATGCTATAAGATATGGGAAGGAACCCTGGGACTATGTGACATGTGATTGCTGATCCATGGCATGTGATTACTCAGCCGTCAGATCGGAAATGAGATCAATGGCCACGATTAAATCGGTGGTTGGGAGATCGGCGATCCCTGACAAAAAGGGTCGATGCGATAGCGATATGTCATGTGATTTGGACCATCCAATTGGGGATCAGATCAATGGTCCAAATTGAATTGGAGATCAGTGATTGGCAATCCCTAATAGAAGGGATAATGAGATTGCGATAAGAGATAATGGCCAGACCCGATGGGGATTGCAAGCCCGATTACATAATTTTTGAAGTCCGAGAACTTAGATTTTCTATGTATTCCTATGTATTTGGTGTTTTGGCCTATCCACATATGTGATGTGATATGCAACTAATGACAGACCCGATAGGGTTTACAGTGGCGATTTAATGGAATTTGAAGTCCAGATTTCATGCCCGATAGTTTATTTTCGGAAAAACCTCTGTGTATTGAATTTTTCTCCATTTTCAGGTTTTCAACTCAAGGAAGGCCCTGAATCCTCTGTAATAGCCCCTGATCACTATAGCATGCTACAAGCGGGCATTATTGCAGAAAATGATGTGTTTGAAAGCCACAGAGTTGCAGAGCCAGATGGCCAGTTGAACAGATAATGTGTAGGGAAGCCGTAAGGCCACAGAGGGATGATAACACACAGAGAAATGGCTAGTGAAGTTGGAGAGCCAGAAAAATGCCTCAGAGGAGCCAGAAGGCCCAATTGATAGGGTGGTTGGCGAGAGCTAGAGGTTGCTGAAGGGGAGCTGAGAGAGCGCTAATCCCAGAAAGCATGATTAACAGGCAGCAAAGTTGCAAAAAGGTCACTGGAAGGTTACTAAAGGTTGTTGGGAGGTCTAGTGAACCATTGATGTATGCAGAGGCCGAGAGAGAGAGAGAGAGCTTAGAGAAGCTAGAGCCAGAGCAAGGGCCGAGAGCCAGAAATCTGAAGAGCTTTAAGAGCCAGGGATAAGATGATGTTCTAAGCCCACTGAGTTTTGTGTAAACCAGTGGATTTGAGCGTGAAGCTTGAAAAAGAACTAATGCCATAATCCCAAAGAGCCTAGTTGAGTTGACTAGAGCTCAAGGAGACGCAGCGCAGAGTTTTGGGTGAAATCCATATTAAACTTGTTTTCTTATGTGTGATGCTCATTTGCTACATTGTTTCATTGTTATATGTTTTATATCAGTTTAAGAAAATCAATTTATAGCACATGAACAATTTTAAAACAAACATAAGCATATACATATATTTTCAAGCACTTATTAATTTTGCAATTGGTTAATCATAAAGACTTGGGAATATTTAAGCTTTGGAAGTGGGAGAGGTTCTTGTAAGTTCACAAGAAGCCTTTTAGTGCCCTATTTTCAGATCACCAAGCCATTCAATCTGCATCCACATCTCCGGTCACTTTGGTTATGGCCAACGGTACGTCTACCCCTCCCATAACTACTCCTTCTTTTGATCCACTCAATCAAGTCCTACCTATGGACGAAGCTCTTCGAGAAATCATGAGTTTAGAAGAGCAACCTTGGGAGGACTCACACCATCATGTTTCGATATCTGATTTAGACATGATGCCTCTTCAAATATTGTCCCCTAACATTGCAGAAATCATTTTGTCACCATATACGACTATCCAAACTTTGGAGGCAGAAGGAAACATGGGAAATATTTCAAAGACATTGCTCATGAATATTTTTGTCAAGACAGGCATTGTGGAAAACATCCAGATTGGAGCGGATTGTAATCCTGAGGAAATTGCAAGCTTCACCCGCCTTTTCAAGGAATTCTGTGATGTATTCGCCTAGTCTTATGAGGAAATGCCTGGCATAGATCTGTCTATTTTCGAGCATGAGATCAAGTTTTACGACAATGCTAAACCTGTTCGACAAAGGCTTTGACCGGTCCAACCCCACAAAATGATAGCAATAAAAAATGAAGTAGAAAATTTGTTACATGCTAGTTTCATCTATCCTGTTCCTTTAACAGAATGGGTTTCCAATCTGGTTCATGTTGATAAAAAACAAGGAACCATCCGCGTATGTGTCGACTATCAAGACTTGAATGCCGCGTGTCCCAAGGATAATTATCCAACATCATTCATTGATCAAATCATCGACGACTGCACTGGTTGTGAATCATTTTCATTCATGGATGGATTCTTAGGTTACAACCAAATTGCTATAAAACCCAAAGACCAGCACAAAACCACCTTCATATGCCCAAGGGGCATCTTTGCCTATCAAAAACTCCCATTCAGTTTAAAGAATGTTGGAGAAAATTTTCAAAGAGCCATGGACTATGCATTTCACGATATCAAGCATATCATTCAAACTTACTTGGATGACCTTCCAGCCCATTCCAAGCAACGAACACAGCACCTAAACCATTTAAGAGCCATATTTCTTAGGTGTCAGTTTTACGACATCCACTTGAATCCACATAAATGTGTTTTCTTTGTCGAGTCTGGATGCTTACCTAGATTCATTGTCTCCAAGTACGGGATTAGGGTTGATCCCGATAAGGTAAAGGAAATTACTCAATTTCCTGAACCAAAATCTATTCTACAGCTCCAACGTTTGCAAGGGAAAGAAAACTTTTTATGACGGTTCATCGTAAACTATGTTGAGTTGACGAAAGGCTTTATGCCACTACCGAAGAAGGGAGTTTTGTATCTGTGGGATGATCAAGCTCAATGATCATTTGATGCCTAGAAAAATGCACTTATATCATCCCCACTCCTTAGCCCTCCTGACTATGGTCGTGACATTCTTCTATGCCTGGCAGCCTTGCCATCCTCTCTAGGAATGGTCTTGGTTCAAACTCATGATGACCGGAGTGAACATGTGATCTATTATCTGTCCAAAGGCCTAGCTGGGCCTCAACTCAAATATTCACATGTGGAAAAGATGTCATTGGTAGTCATCTTTTTTGTCAACTGATTCTGACACTACATCCTGCTGCGATAGACTATTGTCATCGCCTTGGAGAATCCCATGAGACATATTTTGTCTCGTCAAGTAATTGGAGGAAAATATTCAAAATGGATAGTGATCCTCCAACAATTTGATTTGGTTTTCGCAGCTGCAAAGGCAAAGAACTCTTGAGTCTTTGCCAAACTTTTGTTGGAACTTCCCATCGTTGATCCTAATGAGATAGCCCATGGTCCTCTTCTGGATGAAGCTTTCTATATTATTGACACCACTGACCCTTTGTATGGTGACATTCTTGTCTACCTCCAAGCACAACGGTTCTGCCTCGAACTATCGATAGGTGACCATCATCACTTCTGCCACCAAGCGTGACACTATCTAGTGATTAACGATATGTTATATCGTTGTGGTGTGGATACAGTTCTTTGACGTTGCCTCACTCATGAAGAGGTGCAACATGTTTTAAATGACTGCCATGTTGGGGCATGTGGAGGTCATCTTTCTGGCATATCTACTGCATAGAAAATCTTGTGTGCAGGCTATTACTGGCCAACCTTGTTCAAAGATTGTGCCAAGGCCATCCAGTAATGCCATCCTTGTCAAGTGTTCACCAAGAAAATGTGCACTCCTCCAGCCCTAATGCACCCAGTGATCTTTGTCGGCCCCTTTGCCAAATGGGCGATAGACTTCATAACTTGCAATCCTGTTTCCTCTGCTGGACACAACTATATCATAGTAGCTATGGACTATTTCACAAAATGAGCCGAAGCCCTTCCCACCTATAGAGCTAATGGAGAAACTGTGGTGCTATTCCTGTTCAATCAGGTTATATGTCATTTTGGTGTACCCCGCATGATTGTTACAGACCATGGATCTCATTTCCAGAACCATATGATGTTTGATTTAACATCGCTGCTTGGTTTTCATCAAGATCAATCATCCTCCTACTACGCCCAAGCTAATAGTCAAGTAGAGGTCATTAATGGCGTGTTAAAAACCATGATCCATAGGTTGGTAGGAAAGCATACAACCAATTGGCACTGAATGTTATATTCAGCACTATGGGCATACCGAACTTCAGTAAAAGCTGCCACGAGCTTTACACCTTTCCAACTCACTTACAACTTGGAAGTAGTTTTACCCATCGAATGCCAGATCCCTTCCCTACATATAGACGTTGAACTCCTGCTTGGCACTACTAGCGAAGAAGAGAACCTATTATACCTCAATCAACTGGATGAAACACGTCGAGATGTCGAATTGGCACTTGAGGCTCACAAGCACCAGGTATAAACCCAATATGACAAAAAGGTCAAGCCTCATTCTTACCAAGAGAGAGATCTTGTTTTTCTCTATGATAAAAAACATGACCTCTTAGGGTCTGGAACACTTCAACCCTTATGGCTAGGTCCCTATGTCATCAATAAAGTCCTCTCAAAAGAGGCATATGAACTTCAGGACTGGGAAGGAGTCTTGCTCGCTATTATAGACATTTTTGGGCACTTCAACCCCGATCATAAATGTCCATAAACTAAGGGCTCCTAAGTCCCTAAAATTGATGCTTCACTGTGTAAAGAAACAAGGTCAGTTGATTACATCATCTCCCAGAAGTTTTCCATTGAAAACTGCTCATAAATGGTCAAAACTGGACCATACTGAAAGCCTAGTGTAGAGGGTGTGATGCATATCACCTTCCCAGTGTACAAGGTGCGATGGATACTGAATTTCTCCTCTGTAGGGTGTGATGGTCGGGAATGGACAAATGGCGGGGACAAAATGCGAGGTGGAAGATCATGGAATCTTCCAGAAGCTTCCCCTCTAACACTTGCCTCTCTATTTTCGACCAGGGATGAGTAAGAGATCATTATTCTCCAAGTGGAAGCAGGAACTATCAGAGAGAGGACACTAATCAAGACCCCAGAAGATGACTCACCTCTCTATAATCATCTATATATGGATCCCTCATCACAGAGATCCAGAGGCTGGAATTTTGTATCTTATAGAGAAGTGTTGTTGGTTTTATGGTGTGTATTCATAGCGTTGGGTGATCTAAGCTTTGCTTGAGGTGAAGAAGGGCTTTCTAGCTAGAGGATGATGCTGGGTCAGAACATATGGTTGTAATCCTCTTGCTACTTTTAATCTTAATAAAGTTATTCTAGTTCTCCTCCATATTCTTGTGTACTTGTTTATATATGCATTTGTATGGTTAACACACATCTGGTCCTGTGTTATTTATGAATATAGATCTTTGATTCTTTGATAGTAGTATGTTGTTGTGATTCCACAGGTTCTCTTTGAAGCTAGGCAGACAAAGAAGAAGCGGCGAAGCTCTATCAAGAAGGAGAGGAAATCAAGCACCAGACTAAGGTTGGTCTTCTTGGTTCTCCTCTTGTCTATTTTCATAAAGGAAAACGAAAGTAGACTTTACTTGTTTATTTCTAAGATAGCCACCCATCTTAGTGGGAATAGCAGCATCCGAGTGGACACTATTCCTGGTAACAAAATGGTGACTCCACTGGGGAGCGACTAGATTGTTTGTTAGCTTATCTCTCTTTGTTTCTTTTATAAACTTACAGAAGGAGCCTGAAGTCAAGCCAGCTAGCCTTCGAACTGCATTTATTATACAAATGGAATGTAGATCAATGTTGCTTTAGTCTATCTCTGGGTTTTGTTTATGAATTAAACAATCAATCTACAAACAATCTAATTGCCCTAAGTGGTGCTCTAGTAACCTCTTTAGCTCACCACTGTGTTTTACATATACTGAACATTACTTACTCAGCCTAAATCCATGAATTGAATTACAAACTGTGAGTGAAAACTTGGTTAAAGTATCACACTAGTACCATCACACCCTACCTTCAAGGCAAACTGTATGCATTGCACTTCCCGAGTGCAATAGGTGCGCTGCATACTGGTTTCACTGTGTAACAGGTGTGATGGTTAGGGAATGTTAACTTTACCTTTAGACTATGGTTTTTTCTCACTGTTTTCAATCCTATTCAGCATTTTTTCTATCTGTAGTCAGTATATATCTATTAAAACCCCCTTCTCTTGCATTATTCCGCCTCCTTAGTGCAAAGAACTGTAAGTGTTTTTATGTATTGTGCGTCATTTTTAGTTCTCTTTTGCAAAAAGTAGCATAGTCGAATTGTCGTTTCTAGATCTGAAAGTGTCGTAGCTGTCATTTTCAGTTTTAGAAGACAATCCCATTGTTCTTGATAGTCGGTTATACAGTTACTATTGCATATGATTTGAATTAGTAGTTTTTAAAGTGTCAAAAAGAAATTTTCATTTCAAAATCACAAAGTGTCTCTCTTACCTTCACTCCATTTTGAAAAGAAATTTGTTGAGTATTGTCGCTTTAAAAGTAATTTAGATTTGCACATAGCTTTCTTATCATCATTCATACATTAAGAATGCTGAAAAAAAATGCATGCATGTGCATTTGCATTTCGACTGCTTGGTTTGATTTAGGACA
>APFE030802728.1:94991-131381 GCA_000404065.3 Pinus taeda
CCCTTCTCCTCTTGGGGAGATGTTGATGCACCCCATATGGCCACTTTGTCACTTCCAGGGTTGACAATTGGTTTGCATATCTGGCTCTTGTCTTCCTCTGTCATTCAGAATCACGTAATTCCTGAACAGTCAAGTCAGAAACTAGATGACACTAGAGTTGCCTCCCAACCTTCTACTTCTTCTGACTCTCCCTCTCCTCCTTCCTCTTCGCTTGATAAAGCCGATAAAGCTAAAGATCAAGTAACTAAGAAGAAGAAGAAGCAGAAACAGAAAAAGGAAAAGAAGAAAAAGGAACCAAAATCGAAAGGGGGAAACCAAGCGTCATCTAGTGAAAATCCTCACACCGCACCGTCGAAACCTAAATCTCCTTGTGTCATTTGCAATGGAGACCACTATCACCGAGATTGTCCCAGCATCCCTCGGATCTTAAGGGACTGGTCTCCTCGTTTGCACAATCCGTTGGTGTCAACCTCTGATGATCATGTTGAATGCACACCATCAACTAGTGAAAGTGAAGCACCTAGACAAAAATGGAATCCCAGATTTCCTTGTAAATTGTGTGAAGGCAATCACACCGTCCACCATTGTCCCTTCCTTGACGAAGCTAAAAGAGTTTTGGATGACCGTCCTGCTTCACTGCTACGGCTTCCTCATGGATATAAAAAACTCTTGCCGAATCCTCCACTAGTTGAAAATCCAGCTAGCCCATCATTATGGTCAGCCGAAGTGTATATCATTGAAAATGAGTCCTCTGAATCCATACCAAACGAGAGTCAAAAGGTCGAGACAACAGTTGACCCGGTCTTGCCTTCAGAGTGTTCATCTTCAAATGATACCATCACTGAAGAGAAAGAGAATGACATCGTTCAAATTCTTTTCATCAACACAGACTTCGATGAACTTGGGGGTAGTCCTCCTGTTCCTTTATCACAGGAAGGAAGTTCATCATAGTCATATGCGTCCATTTATTCGGTCCTACCACCAAGCAACCTAGTCGTTTCCTTCGACTGGAATCTACTAGGCAGACCCCGTTTACTAGCTAGTGTACCATTCAGAATCATTGTACAAGCTTACAGAATGGTTATGGCCGGTACCATCATCGATGAAGGGGCTTCTGTGAGTATCCTTTCCTCAACTACTTGGAAAGCACTTGGTTCGCCATTGCTTTTGCCTAAAATGAGAAACCTGACAGGCTTCAAGAAAGGAACCAGTTGACCTTTAGGGATCCTTCCAAATGTGCCCATTACTTTGAGAAGGAAAACCGTTCACATGAATGTAATGGTAGTTCAAGGACCATTAGATTATAATCTACTCCTTGGACGCGACTATATTTATTGCATGGGAGCCATCATCTCCTCACTCATTAGAGTAATGTGTTTTCTGCACGAAGGCAGAATGGTCAAGCTCGTGGACCAAATGTCATTCCCAGTTCACACATTACAAATAGTCAAATTCCATCCCTAAATGGTCTTTTCACGCAAGGAATGTCTCATCAATCTCCATTCTGTCCACCTGATGAGCGTGAGTGATTAAGGAGGATGTGACTGAAACCCAAGGGGCATGCACCCTGGTCTGTTTCTGCAGCAAAACCTTGGGTATAGAGTAGGTTTTCATGGAGGATATATGACTATTCTGATGAACCTGTCCTTACAGGAAAATGGGATTAGGCTGGAATAAGAATCCTTTGTTAAGGTTACGCTGAGTAGCATGCGGTCGCACCACTCCCCTTTGTCTATTTTGGTAGGCATCACCAAGGAAGTTTTCTGTCTGCTATGCAAATGGAACTTTCTTGGTAACCTGGAAATTTTTTGCTATACATGGGGGCATGCAAACCTTTCCGCATGCAAGTGAAAAACGACTATTTATTTTTTAATTTTTAGGACCTCTAACCCTTTAAACCTGTAAGGCTAGTCGTTTCCTAACTTGCATAAAGAAAGGATTCGGGGCAAAGCTTAAAAGATGTAAGCCCCTTCAAAATAGCATCTTGAATGAGACATTCTTATCATATGACTGGCGAGCAATGTTACCACAGGGTTCAAGCTCGTTAAAAAATAAACCCTCCACGAGCAGTTTTAGCACATAGTTCAAGCTCGTTAAAAAATAAAAATAAGTCATGAGCAAATGTTTCCCCCAGAGTTTAAGCTCATTAAAAAATGAACCGGTAAATAACCATTGTGAATGCCTTATCGCCAGCTTTTGAGCCTTGGTCGTGTTCTCATCATCACCTCCACTCTGTTTTTTGCCGATCATTCACCCCCATACGATTGTTTACCCCTTCGAGGAACATCTGCGAAGAGTGATTCTATTAGCCATCCTTGTGACATTGCTGTGATTGGAAAATTCCAAATCTTACCTGGAATCAGCTGCTACCCGAAACCATCACTCATTCCTCGAAATTGAGTCTTCTTTAAGCTCTTTTCACTTGACTCGTAAAATATGAAAAGATTGCCAAGCGATTGGCCTCTTCAACTCGTTAAAGTCATCGGAAGTGCTATCCCTCCTCTAGATTTTAATCTTTTTGGACCTGAGGGATTATTACACAAAAAGATCGAGCGCTTGTCTTGTTTGGCTCGTTAAAACTATCGAGAATTCATCCCTTTTGTATTATTTTACGCTTTTTCGGACTTAAGGGATTGCATGATGAAAAAGAATCGTTGGAGTCTCCTTTCCGTTCCTTTCAAACTCTCTAAAATTGAAAGGGACCGATTTATCTTTGTCGTTAAACTCGTTAAAACCAAATAGCGACAAACTCGTCTGCATGGATGAGAACGATTTTCACTGTCGCTAGGCTCGCTAAAATATAGCAACAGGTTCGCCCGAAGGGCGGATTATAGAACAAGCATATGTTATCCTCCTCAAGCTTGACAAAAATAAAGAGGTATTGGTCAGCAATGACTGGGGAAAATTGGGAAGAAAACTTGAAGAAACTTTATTGGTAGAAAATCACTCTTGAACATGACACTTTCCTTCCGTATCCATGCCGGGTTGGGTTGTTCTGTTCGCTGGTCATCACCATTGGTCCATCACACCATCCATATTTGGGGTTAACACTACCAATCCATCGTCAGTGTTGCCGATATGTTCAAGAGAATTCATTCAGACAATTCACCTGTGTCTCACCCACTGCAATACATTCGTGCTCCATTCCTTCATGACCGCCACCCTGAACCCTGTATCGTCAGATTGTTTTCACCTCCAAAATCATTTGCTTCGTTCCATGTCATTGACGTGGGATTCATTAAGGCCCTCCTGAGACAGGTCGCTTCTTGTCGACATCAGCTCATTCCAACAACCCTTTCAGTACTTTGAAGCTTGCATGCCTCAGTGGAAAGTTTCTCACTTTCGGCGACAGGTTTACATCAATGGCCTTTGACCGAGAGATTTTACGTGGTGTTCGATGCTAAGTCCTTTTTCACACCACATGAATTGTACTGTAGTACCTTGAGGGTCATTGTCATTATTGGTGATTCCTCTCGTGCCTGTTGACAACTTACATCATTAGCTGGTAATTAGGCGATGTCTTTCCATGTTCGACTCCAGAACATTTTTCACATGGATCGACTTGTACTTCGAGTGAAGATTGAACGATTTTTGAAGACCTTAGATCTAGTTTCATCCATCTGGGCTATGATATATTCATGAATATAAAGACATCAAGTGTACATCATTGCTGAAAAGATGATCATCCAAATCAAAGGATGATGAGTCCATATCATCAGTATGTCACACAGATGATTGTCTGTCCTATGTACATGAAAATGAATTTATAAAGCTGAGCATGGGAATGCCCGCCTTAGCTAGACCATGAAAAAATGTTGTCAAAATAATGTATTGTATTATATCTTATTACAGGTCGCATCCCAGCTCGAAAAAACTTCGGATCCTCATAGTAAAGCATTTCACCCGACATCAGAAAGATTAACGACCTCATGCTTTAGGGGGAAACTGTTATATACATTTTTGGGCACTTCAACCCCAATCATAAATGTCCATAAAATGAGGGCTCATAAGTCCCTAAAAGTGTTGCTTCACTACCTAAAGGAACAAGGTCAGTTGATTACATCATGTCCCAGAAGTTCTCCACTGAAAACTGTTCATAAATGGTCAAAACTGGACCATACTGAAAGCCCAGTGCAGAGGGTGTGATGCATATCACCTTCCCAGTGTGAAAGGTGTGATGGATACTGAATTTCTCCTCTGTAGGGTGCGATGGTCGTGAATGGACAAATGGCAGGGACAAAATGCGAGGTGGAAGATCATGGAATCTTCCAGAAGCTTCCCCTCTGACACTTGCCTCTCTATTTTCGACCAGGGATGAGTAAGAGATCATCATTCTTCAAGTGGAAGTAGGGAATATTAGAGGGAAGACACTAATCGAGACCCTAGAATATGAATCACCTCCCTATAATCATATATATATGGATCCCTCATCACAGAGATCAAGAGGCTGGAATTTTGTATCTTATAGAGAAGTGTTGTTGGTTTTCTGGTGTATATTCATAGTGTTGGGTGATCTAAGCTTTGCTTGAGGTGAAGAAGGGCTTTCTAGCTGGAGGATGATGCTGGGTCAGAACATATGGTTGTAATCCTCTTGCTACTTTTCATCTTAATAAAGCTATTCTAGTTTTCCTCCATATTCTTGTGTGCTTGTTTATATATGCATTTGTATGGTTAACACACATCTGGTCCTGTGTTATTTATGAGTATAGATCTTTGTTTCTTTGATAGTAGTATGTTGTTGTGATTCCACAAGTTCTCTTTGAAGCTGGGCAGACGAAGAAGAAGCGGCGAAGCTCTATCAAGAAGGAGAGGAAATCAAGCGCAAGACTAATGTTGGTCTTCTTGGTTCTCCTCTTGTCTATTTTCATAAAGGAAAACGAAAGTAGACTTTACTTATTTGTTTCTAAAGTAGCCACCCATCTTAGTGGGAATAGCAGCATCCGAGTGGACACTATTCCCGGTAACACTCACTAAGCCCAGAAATGGGCTCTATCTGAAAAAGTATTATGCCTAGTATTGCACTAGACATGTGCTTTGTAGTTTTATGTATTTATAAGTTTTGCATCCCTTTTTGGTGTGATTGGATTGTTTTGATATTTATTGTAGTATTTGTCTCATACATCCTTCTCGTAATGTAGATGTCTTTGTTACCCTTAACATACGTAGGATACGCGGATGGTACCAGTTGTCACACATGGCACATTGCATCAACTGCTTGGGTCATCTACACACCTGAGTCGGAACTATTTTGTTTCGGAGGAGTCTTTCTTCGTACCACCACCAACAATATTGTCGAGTACATGTTTGTAATTTCACTTCTCACCTAAGCATCATTAAGGGACATCTCCAATCTGGTGGTAAGGTTAGATTCCCAACTAGTTGTTATGCAATTGACAAATCGTTATCACATTCGTAATCTAACCTTGTTACATCATTATTTAAGGGTACAACTCCTAGAACGTCAATTTCAAGTAATCACATATGAACACATTCCTAGAGAATTTAATGAAGTTGATGACTATGTATTAGATTGGCATCTATCGCATTTACTATAGAAGCATGCATGAAAAGTAAAAATTTACTGAGTTAAAAATTTTACAAAAACATTTAAAAAACATTTTACGCCATCAAAATACCAAAATTTTTGTATATATATAGATCAAAATCTAGTCTTTTACATCAAAATATGCCAAAACTTGGATGTTTTAAGTACAAATTGGGTACTAAGCCCAGCTACAAACACCCATTGTCTACGCCAAAACACCTGCTAAAAAGAGCCTATTGCTCCTGAAATTCTAAAACTGCTCTAGCTATCCTCTGAAGAAGAACTAGAAACTGCTCAGCTACACCGACTGTGTGCCGCTACATATGAGCAGGAATCTCCCTCATAGGAAAGGGGGGGACACCCATGCTCAAGCCCTTTAGGTTCCTCAGAACCTCACAAAGACTATCGACATCACCCCCCCAGCAGGTAGTTGGCCTCCTCGTAATATGGCAGGGTTCACCTATAGGTTGTAATGGTGCCACATCTGTGTTAAGCATAAATTTCGCCTATAAAAATACTACATAAACATTCAAAAGATAAAAAATAATTGAATTACTTTCAAAAATCATTCTCACCTTGACGACCCTAGTTGGTCCCAGATGATAGCATCAAGTCATGGTCATCGGTGAAGTCCATGCCCTCATAAGCATAGTCATCAATCATCAAAATTTGGCCACGAAGCCACTGGAAGAAATCTTCCTCGAATAAATGTCGGATTGGTCCTCTTATGTGAGGATTGAGTGATGACCATCGCCCCTATCTTGGCTCCCTCAAATCGAAGGGACCTAAGCTCATCCTTGGGCACATAATAGGTACCCTCTCAAGAATGAATGAAACTATGAGACTACCATACCCAAAACTATGTTGGGTATGAGTCTTGCATGTCATTAACTCTACCTTCAACTGGCGAAGCACTCCTTCACACTAGTTGAACATCTATGGCTGGACACAGTCAACTACAAGCAACAGTTGGGCCTTTGTTGCAACATGGGGACTCTCTGAGCCCACTAACTACATAATCAACCATAAAATGGCCCTCATAGACCTGGACCTTATCCTCTCGATGGGGACTCTATTGCTGACAAGTCCACTCTTAGGAATGTAGTAGGATTGCACTAGCTCTAGGGTAGATCGTGTATCTAGCCTTCCCCTAGTGAGGTTTTCCTATGCCCCGCTACACAACAAACCAGTTTAAAATTATATGTCATCACTTTTAATAGCCAACTCATGATCTACAATCCTGAACACTTACTCGTGTTCATCACAGCATTGGATAATCCATCTCAATAAATCCTCCTACCCTTTCATCAGCTCCAGCTTTGCATACTTTAGTAAATTGTAGTGGCACAAGGCAAGTATGCATGCTGGATCATTTTGCATCAGCAATTCCTGGGTATCATGGGCTCGTTCTCTCCATAGGCTAGTCATTATGGCCTAAAACCTGCGCAAAATAACCCTAAAATCAGTCAAAATGGGCAATACAACTTCAGGAATCACTACATGAGATTATAAACTATGCCCTTAAGATCTAACCCCCCCCAGTGGTACACAGGGAGGATTAACATCCTCCAGTAGCTCGTATAGGGTGTTTAACACTCCCTACAAGCCTGCCAGAGCACTTTAATGTGCAAATACTACTTTAGGGCACCTTAGATCTGCAAAATTCCACCCCAAAAACTGATAAGAAAGGTTAAGAAATGCATAAAGCAAGGTTTTAGCCTCTACCTAGGACTGACGGCAGATCGAATGGTTGCCCAAATCTCCTGTAATGGTCTGCAGAAAAACTGCTCCTCTTTGGCTCCAAAACGCTCTCACAATTCTCAATTAGTGAAAATAATGCATGTGAAAGCTCAAAAAACTTCCTTATATTTATTTTTGGAGACATAATTTTTTGAAATCATCAAAGAGGCAGTAGTCCATTCCCCATGATTTTTTATCATGCATGAACCCATATGGATAGGAACTGCTACTTTTTTATACTTTTTATGCTTTGATGAAAGTATCCTTAGGAATGAAAAGCAGTAAACGTTGCATGCAATTCTCAAAAGAGCGCTTTCTTTTATGGGATAGTTTCTCGCTCTCAAAAATCAAAAAATCCCCGAGTTTTTCATCATTTGGCTCATTAAACACAAATGATGATGGTCCGAGCAACTATTTTTCGCTCTTTTTCTAGCTCATTAAACTGAAAAGGATCATTAGAGCATTCTTTTTAGGCACTTTTTTCTCGCTCATAAAACTAAAAAAATCCCAAGTTTTTCTTTAGGGTCATTAAATATTTATAGAGATACCCCGAGCATTCTTTCAGGTACTTTTATCACTCGTTAAACTGAAAAATCTCGAGTTTTTGTCACCGGGCTCGTTAAAAATCTATGATAGCAACCAGAGCACTTACTTTTATGGGACCATTTCTCACTCTTAAAATCGAAAAAAATCCCCAAGTTTTTCCCCTTCTTCAGGCTCATTAAATCTACGAAGAAGGAATGTGTTATCTCAAAATCAGACCCTGGAAGGCTGCAGACCAGGAAGAATTCAAGTAACTGTTTCAAACCAAGCTTTTGACTAAGGCTTAGCCTCCTTAGCCTGAGAGGGCTCTCTCAAAAGGGTTATTGATTTTGACTAATGATAAGATGGCTAACTCTTGAGGTGTAACAACATGGACAAATATAAAGGTTGGATAAGCATTACACAAGTTTCCATTGGGCCTATGGAGTCAATCATACTTCAGTAAAATATGGCATTTCCTTTACATAGAAGTCAGGGCACTTAGCATTTAGATGTTCAGAATACAACTTACATAAAACCACAGTTCATACATGCATACAGGAAGTCAGAGCACAATCAGTGAATTTTGAGTGATTATGCATCCATGCAACTGAAAAAAGACATCAAGGAAAGAACAAATCACACATTCTGAACATGAAAAATCCTTCATGAATCCTGAGAAGAAAAGAAGATGATTTATATTACTGAAAATGGTCTGTACATAAGCTAAAACAGTACTTCTGTTATCAAATTTCCAACCCTCATTACATTGTTGTTTCAGCTATATATAGAATCCTTATTCTAACTAATTCAAGCTTCCTCCTCCAGCATGAGGGGACTTTAATAACTCGATCCTTATCTCTAATGACACCTATCAGCTATTTAACTGACTATTAAATATAATAAAGTGCTGACTGGAATTTTAAAGAGTTCTAAATGAACTAAGACTCTAATTCCACTTTCCATGCAATGGTGGCTTCTTCTTGTTCTTTGACACCTGGTCCTCTTTAGATTTGGCTTAGTTGGATGTTAAATACGCCATATTGACCTTGAACGCTGAATCCTTTCCATTGTTCAGAAATATAGGAAACTATCCTTGCTTCTCGGTTTATAGTTTTCAAATCCATATAAGCCGGTCTTTCATCTTTGTTTTCCAAAACATGACGGGTGGCCACGTCTATGATGTGCTGTCCACTGTTTTAAAACATGACTTATTGATGTGCTGTCCACTGTTTTCTATTTGTGAAGACCAGACCGCCTCTAAGCTGTCTGATATTAGATTGTTTTAGCTTCAGCAGTTTCGTAGCGCGCTACGAAACTGTTGAGCTTTAGTCATCATCTTCAACATAACAATCAGAAAAACTCTGTTCTTGTCACCAACAATTGCCTGATCATGACTTTCTGCATATGCAACACATTTCTTAGTATATCTCGTGTTGGTCAGTGTGAGCACTATTTCTTGCATCGGCCACTGTTCAGCTCGTTTATGCTTCAAATATTCAATCCACTTGTCTGGGATAGCCATTGCTAGGCGATAATCAAATCCAAGTCCACCTTTAGAAACAGGTCGACCTAAAGTTGGCATATCAGAAACATCTTCTGCAATAACGGTTGCATTAGGATAGATATTGCGTATGAGTGAATTGGCTAGCATAAGATACACTATGGCATCTACATCAGTTGCCTTGCCAAAGTTCTCCGGATAATTCCCAGTAAATCTTATATTAACACCATGATGCTGGTATAATATTGAAGTTACTTCATCAAAACGGAAACCATCAAACTGGAATTCTTCTAGCCACCACCGTAAATTAGAAAGTAGAAAACGTTGAACTTCCCAGTTTCCATAGTTAAATAGCCGACTATCCCACAACTTGTGGTGTCCCCTCTCTCCAGAGTGGAAGTACGATTCTTCTATCCTCTGACCAATATCATAACCATTGAGACCATCTGTGACATTGTTACTAGCATGACTGTGAACCATGTCCAATAACACCTGTAAACCTAAACTGTGAGCTTTCTCAATCAAGAATTTCAGGTCCTCTGGTGTGCCTGACCGACTACTAGGAGAAAAAAGTTTGTGACATGATATCCAAATGATCCATAATAAGAATGCTCTGCCACCTCCATCAACTGAACTGTGTTGTAGTTGTTTGCTTTTATGCGAGGGAGTACATTTTCCGCAAACTCCACATATGATGTTACGCGTGGTTCTATGCCACTCATTCCTACATGAGCTTTATAAATTCGTGGCGCCTCAGGCTTTGATGGTTGGGGATATTTGAATTCATACCTTTTTTATGACAGAGCACCCCCATTTTGGAAGGTAGAGAATCAATAAAATATTCCAAATCCCCAGTCACCATTATTCCTCTTTCCCAGGAATTAATGAATCTAGAATATGTCGGTGCTCAGATTGTCCTTATGATCAGGAACTCTTTACACTCTCAACAATGGGCACTGATTCTTCTGAAGCAGCCACTACTTAATACAGATAGCATGATAACTATGATCACAATTTAACCTGCCTAGCTCCTCTCTTTCTTCATACTCTTCCTGGAAAACACTGCATTTCACTTCACTTTCTTGGGAAGTTGAAGTAGCAGCTGCTACATCAGAGGTATAGAGAAATCTCGTCAAACACTTGGAAGCAGCCTCCTCAGTAAGTCCTGTATTAACACTACCAATCTGCTCCTCCAAAGCTAGTAGTTCCTCATAATACGTGTTATAAATATCTAGCTGCATGTCACTGTGTTGATCTTGCATATTTATACCACTGAACATCAAATTTGCCTCTAGCATCAAAACTTGCTCATATGTTAACTCCTCATCTTGTTCAACCTGTTCCAATGGCAATAGCACCTTGGCCAGTCCTTCAATTGTATACCGTGTCTGACTGTCATTTTCAATGGAGAGATTGCGTAAAGACCTGCGTCCACCAACTTCAGAATGGGCAACCATGGGCCTTCCAGCCGGACATTCATTGCCAGATCCTGACCTTCCATAAGCAAGCCCATCAAGGAAGCCTGAATATTTTGTATCCACTGCAGATGCCAGAGACATAGGACTAGATGTGGGAAATGAGGGGGGTGCCCGAGCTGGAGCAGATCCCGAGAAAGATAGCGATGTGGATGAAATTGCATTTATCTGTGAACGACCAGAACGTGCCCCTTGGGGTACTGGAGGTGCCCTTGATGGTGCTGGGCCAGATATATTTAATGTGTTATTGCCAAAATTATCCTCAGATAGAAAGCTGTGAGAACTACTATTAGTATCAGTACAAGTATTATTTAGTCTACTTGAAGAACCTGCTAATCCAAACAGCTGCGCACTTGCTGCACTATTATAACAAGGTTTCCTGCAACAACCTCCAGCTGATAAGTGTTACATTCTCCACCCACTGATGAGACCAAACTCCTTAGATACTCTTCTAGGCTATCTGTTGCTGAAAGAACTGCTTCAACCTCATCAGTAAGATCTGACATTTTATCAAGGAAAGGTTTCAATTCTTTTTGGTACAGATTGTGGACAAGAGAGGCAGAAATAGTAAGTGCTTGATGATTCCAACGCAACAGATGTAGGACAAACAATCAGTATTATTTTTCTATTCTCTATATGCTTCCGGTTTGTCTTCTCTGTAGACAATGCAGCAACAATATCATCAGATTCTGTATCTTTTTCGAGCATGGCAGCAACAAATGCAATTGTTTGAATAGTTTTCCCGAGTCCCTTGCTATGTGATTTTGTCAGTGATAACAGAATGAGCAGTTCTTTTACCTATTTTTCCTTGCCCAATAAATTGAAAAAGATACCTTGAGTTTTCTTCATTTGACTTTTGCCGAAGGTATTGAGTTTGTTGTCGCGTAACTCATTAAAAATGTACGACGGAAAATGAGTTTAGTCTATCTCCTCGTACTCATACAAAATGAGGTCAACATCTATTGAACATAGGTTTCTCTTTATCCGAATTCAATAGATTAACTCATGGAAAAGTAACCGATCCATGTCTACTATTAACCTTTTGTCGCACCAGGTTAACAACTATGACAAAGGGACCACCATGGAGCCATTCTTTACAATCTTTTCAGACTCTGTAAGTATAAAAAGACCACCGAGTTTTCTAGTCTGGACTCATTAAATTACACAGACAAGATATAGAGCCGCTCTTTTTACGCTCCTTTTCAGACTCTCAAAACATGAAAAGATCAACGAAGTTTGCTTGTCTGGACTCATTAAACTAATCAGATAAGGCATAGAGTCGCTCTTTTCGCGATCATTTTCAGACTCTTAAAATATGAAAATATCGATGAGTTTCTGGACTCACTAAACTAATCAGACAGGGAAAGTAGACAATACAACTGCATTCAGTATTAGAAAGGATGGTTTGGAAGTAGTCGTTCCCTTGAACTTGGAACTCCTTCATATAAACCTTCCTTGTGATGACCTCTCAATATGAATCCTACCATCCTATGAGTTTAGCCTAAGTACCCTGATGTTCTTTCATCTTTGTATCCTAACACTATTTGGAGTTCATGAGTCTAGTGTTGCATGGTTAAAACCATTGTTGTGCCTTCTATTGGTTAAGGTTAACCTTTTTTTTTCCTCCATCAACCCATCAAGCATATCCTTTCATCATGCCCTCTGTTGTTTAGACCCAATGTTCAAAGATTCCTCAAAAAACAATTCATTCTTGTCCCGTTACATGTCGATTGATGTAGGACACATTATTGCCTACCTTTCAATAGGTATCTTCCTATCAACTTCAACATTCTATCTAGGAAGACAACCCAGAAACACAATCAGTGCCTTCGTACTTGCAAACATTAATGGCAGGTCACCTTTTGTTTGATAAGGGGTTATCATTATTGGCTCCGGGTTAAACGATTCTATGGGTGTTCGATGACAAAAACATCTTTCACACTCGTTAGATTGTATTGTGCATCTTAGAGACCATCACCATTATTGGTTGCCTTCCTCACGTCTGTTAATGGTCTTCGGTATTGACTGGTAATCAGATGATTTCGTGCATGTTCGACATCAATGCATATATTCACATGTATTGATCTATGCTATTTGGTGAAGCATAAATCAAGACCTTGGGTAGAGACTTGCATCAATCAACCTTGCTTCCTCTCCCAAGTTGTGTATATTGTTTTTTGGATATAGCTCATCAGAATGATCCTATGATGACACCGGATCCACCTTGCACTTATCGGTGGCCAACATCGTCATATCTCTTTTATGAGAAAATCACTCTGACATAGCTATTGAGCATGGGAATGCCTAACTTAGGACATGATTTTAGTAGTTTTATATATATGTGTTGTATTAGGTTTCTCGTACCACCTGAAGCTCTGATCCTTTCTCTCTTTTTGTTGAAGAACGAAAATTAAAGTTAAGTAAAATATTTCAGCCATCGTCGCAGCCTCTGATCTCACACTTTAGGGGGCATCTTTTATACAGCAAAATAACCCCCTCCTCAGCTCAGAGGGGAAGGACATGATAGCTTAAGCAAAGAACAATATCACATGCCTTGTTTCCACACTAACGCTAGCTATACACTGACAACCTACTTTATAAAGCTTCTTTGTAAGCCTAAGGGAGCATTAGTAACCCTACTAACTCTAGTTGTTAGTTCGGGAACAACGTTAGTGGATCCTAATGAAGTTATAAAGGTCAAAGGAGCGAATTTACTCATAAATATCTAGATATTTTCTCCTAAATCTACTCAAGAAAATCAAGGAAACATCTCAAGTTCAACCTATTTGGGGGATTTCTAATCCTAATGAAGGAGGCAAATGGGAAAGAGCTGAAAAGCATGACAACTTCATTGCTTTTACCTTAAGGAACTCATGGAGGAACTTGGCAACCCTAACTTGATTGCTGCATAAGAAAAGCTAGGGCTATGGTGATAGAGGTGAGATCATTTGATAGGATATCTTACTTGATTATTGAGCATAGTCTCAAATCTAACCATTAGAAGTTGGCAAGAAGAGAGAGAGAGAGAGAAGCTGGAGGGCTAAGGGAAGGCTGATGCAATAGATGGTTGTAATCACTCTCCAACATTAATATAGAACTGTAGTTGTACTGTCTACTTCATGGCATTGGTACTATCATTCATTTATTTGTTTGTCCAATACCTTTTAGCATGAGTAGCTTAGTTATGTGTAACTAGATGTCTTTTATGTATTCATGTATTATTTATTAAGGTCGTATGTTGTGATTATGCTTGTCTCTTCTATGTCTAGGACTTGATCTAGAGCCGACTCAAGGGACTTCTAACTAGCTGCATTGTGCTCCCCAGTAAATCTACACGGAGTCTGGTAGTTAGTTAATGTTTATGGACATGCATGTAACTTTGTGACAGCTGTAGATAATCTTACAATCTGCTAAGGGTCCTGGGAGGACCCTTGAGGGTATCTCCATTCTCCATACATTGTGCATTTTATCCTATAGCATATTTCTTGTGTAGAATAGCCAAATTTACGTATTTTCCAAATATGGCACATAGTGCTCAAAAGTTTCCAACTCGTCTAGTCACTAAACATATGTCGTTACCCAGATGGAGGCCCGTATGCCTTGGTGCCCATATATTTTTCTTAATTAGTATTTTTCAAGACTTATGGGCTCATAGGTTTCTCGTTCACCCCACTTGAAATTAGCACCTTCCCCCTATCACCTTTACCTATTTTCCTCACAGGACCAGGTGTTTTGACCTCCATCTTAGCCCTCTAAGTGCTAAACTCTTTGTTGGCCTACAAGGGCTTAATTTCCTTTATAATCTTTCTACACCCCTGGTTCTCTATTGTAGTATACCAGTTGATCTAGATTTACAAAGGAACAAAATGAAATATAAATATAAATATAAACACAAAGATGTAGTAGAAACAAATATTTATTTCATTAGTATCAAAGAACTAAAAGATGCTTGCATACAAAATGGAAATAAACTAGCTCAGGCGATGGTAGCTTATCTCTCAAAAGATATGTGGTAGCTACATCCCTCTGAACTATGTTACAATGAGGATCAAGGGAATTTTTATTATTGAACAACCAAGTGAAACCCTAAACAACCAAAACCCTAACCCTAGGAGATGGAACAACAAAGATTTTGTGGGCCCCATTGGGGTTAATAGGAATGTTAACTTCATGGGGTTGTAACTTGGTCATATTGTTGGGATGGGGTCCCCTGGGTCTATTATGGGGTTAAAATAACCCAAGTTTTGATGTAATTTTTGTAAAAGATGTAAAGTCTCCATGATTTGTGGATGCAGAGTGCGTAGATAATTAGGAGTAAAATGGATTTTAGCCCCTTTTTTATGTAAATTTGAGTCAGTTTTGAAATCCACTTATGGTTCGCAGACCATGGGATTGTATGTAAAAGTCTATAAATAGGTGTGTCGTAGAAAGTCTAAGGCATGTCTATCGGGAAAGAATAGATGGAGTCTTAGAGTGATAATGCAGAGAATTGGGTCAGGTAGGAGAGAAAGCCTCTGTAGCTAAGTGCACAAACCCCTACAGCTTAGTGCGTGAACCCCTGCAGCTAAGTGTGCAAGCCCTACAACTGAGTGCGCAAGGTAATTTTGAGTCTGTAAATCATAACTGAAGATCAATAAAGAAGCTTATCGAAGAATTCTTGTGTATATATGTTTATCTCAGTTTATTTATGCTTGTGATATATGTTGTGGATGAATAATGTATTTATGAAATATTGATCTAATGATGCGAAAATATACGGGATAAGTCTTAATAACTGAACATAATTCATGTTAAGTACTTTCGCAAATATTGTGATACATTCTATTATGTTTATTAAATACTTAAGTGGATCTACGCGAGCTCGTATCTAGGGTTGTTTCCTAGTACCCGTAAGTGACTAAGTAGATTTTTAAGGATCCGCAAGGACCAATCATATACCTTTGTGAAGGTCTGGAAGTTGTGGTAACAGAGTTACAGTATCGAGCCCTAAGGGCTTATAGATCTGCATAGAGGTAGATCTAGGGCACTAAAAGGCATCACACTGATCTTTGGATGTGGAAACTTGGTTCCACAATCCCTCCATACTACTTCAGGTGAGATTGCAACCTACTCTATGTGGGTTCTTTCCCACATCAAGCTCGTCCTCATCCTCCTCCTCAAAGTCTTCCTCATCCTGGTCACCCGAGTGGTTTAGAGATTGAACCCCTCCATGATTTTCTTCTAGTGGAAAAAAAATTGGTTTTGAGAATTTTGGATCCAAAGCCAAGTACAGTAAGTGAATTGGTATTGATTTGTATTCGGTAACATTGTAAATATGTTTAGTTTTCCTCATGGATTTCCTTCATAGTATTGAATCCATCTCATACTTGATGGTAATAGAATTTGAAATGATTAAAAAATCATGGACTTTTGAGTGAGGAGATTGCACTTTCTTTTTGAAATGATATTTGGAACAAACTAACATGCAGATTTATATCCTTCATTGGCAATGTATTACAACATCTAATTTTAGAGAATGAATCATTTAAGAAGGGTTACAAGCTGCCCAGTTCCAAGAATACTTGGAGATAACTCTAGATGACGTGGATGTTGTTTTTAATGACTCAGAAGTAAGAACTTGTATGTGACATGTTGTTTTTCATTTTCTGGGTATTCAAGGAACAATATTTTGACTAATTTTTTACTACTTGTATAATCATGATCATCTTATCAAAGAGAAGAAAGAGACACATCCTATATGTGAAATGTTGTTTTTTATTTTCTAAGTGTTCCAGGAACAATATTTTGACCAATTTTGTGCTACTTTTATAATCAAGATCATCTTATTGCAGAGAAGAAAGAGACACATCCTATGTTATTGAATGTGTTTGAACTTATCTCCATGTCACAAGGTCTCAAACTTGGTAATTTGTTTGAAAAACATATGGCATGTTATAGAAAATTGTAGGTTATAATGAGGTTTTAGAAAACTTTTGTTTCTTGAAATGCAAATTCACTTCTGATTCTGTAACAAAAACATGTTATTCAATAATTAGTTTTTGAAGAACTGTTCTTTGAAAATGTTTCTTGGTGATTGCACGTCATTTATTAGATAGTAATTATATTCTTTCCTTTCTATTTGGTGTTCTAAATAATCATTAAAATACATCATTTAATTTGTGCCATGCTATACTCTTTGTGATTGATTCGATATTTGTTAGGAAATAGGAATGATGTTGTGAGGCCAGGAGGTAACTCCTCAAATGAATTGTGTTTTTGCATTGAGATTGCTCATGGATATATACAGGCAGGGAGAGACTCTTGGGCTTCACCTCCTGGCATCTCTTCATATTCCTATTCTCCATTATTTACTATTTACATATATTCACCCAATCCCAATGATTAGGTGTCAACATTTCCCCCCTTAATCTAAAGGTATGTTGGTGATTCCAAGCATTCTTCTAAACCTTTCGAAATTTTCTATTCCAAGTGCTTTGGTGAAGATGTCTGCAATCTTCTTATTAGTGGAACAATGGTGTAGATGGATTGTATTGGCCTGAACATGTTGTCATTTAAAATGGTATTTTGTATTGATGTGCTTCATTTGATCATGGAACTTTGGGTTCTTGGACAACTTTATTGTAGAGGTGTTGTCAATCACGAGTGAAGTTGAATGCACTTGTTTTACCTACAAATCTTCCAAAAAAATTCTTGAGCCACACAATTTCCTTTGTTGCTTCAGATGCTGCCACATATGCTGCCTCTATTGTGAAATTTACTGGAACTAATTGTTTTCATGATCTCTAGGAGACAACTCCTAATCGAAGACGCATATCATAGCTTGAAGTAGATACCCCAGTTTCTTTCTCTCCATTGAAGTCTGAATCAGAGTATCCAATCACGCTGAAGTTACCCACCTTTGGATACTTGAGTCCAAAGTATTGAGTTCCCTTAAAGTATTTTAGAACTCTTTTTGTAGCAGACCAATGTCCCTCACAAGGCTTTTGCATAAACCTAGAGAGGATTCCAACAACAAATCAAATGTACAATCTGGTAGTAGTCAGGTAGTTGAGACTTCCTACAAGTTGTCTATACTTTGTTGCATCCTCAAATTCATTTCCTTCAATGGATGTGAGCTTCAAGTTCTATTCCATTGGAGTAGTCAAAGGATTACACTCATCCATGCCAAACCTATTCAACAAATCTCCAATGTACTTCTTTTGAGAGAGGAATATAGACTTCGGATGTTGAGTTACTTCAATACCAAGATAGTAATGAACATAGCCCAAATCAGTCATTTCAAAACCTTTCCTCAATTCCTTCTTTATGGATGCAATGTAGCTCTCGTTGTTCCCTATCATCAAAATATCATCTACATATACCACAAGATATATAATTGTGTTCCCAACTTTCTTGACAAACAAAGTTGCATCTCCAAGATCATAATATTTGAAGTTGAGTTTCAGAAGATGCTTAGTTAACTTTTCATACCAGGCTCCCGGTGCTTGCTTGAGGCCATACAAGGATTTCACAATCTTGCATACTTTGTGTGCTTGGCCCTTCACAACAGATCCTTCTAGATGGGACATGAAAACATTCTCTTTTAGATCTCCATTCAAGAAAGTAGTTTTTACATTCATTTGATGGAGTTTCCAACCGTTCTATGCTGCCAAGGAAAAGAGTGTTCAGATGGTATCCCATTTTACTGTGGGGGAAAAAGTCTCCTCATAATTGATCCCTTCCTTCTCTGCAAAACCTTTTGCCACAAGCTTGGCTTTGTGCTTATCAACTGAGACATAAAATTTATACTTTTTCTTATAGACCTGCTTGCAACCAATTAGTTTGGTTCCCAATGGAGGATCAACTAGCTTCCGAGTTCCATTCTTAATCAAGGCATCATACTCCTTTTGCATTGCTTCTTTCCATTCAACATGAGAAGCATCTTCTTTGAAGGAAGTTGGTTCAAAATTTGTAGAAAAATTCAATTCACAATGATAAGAAACATCCATATCAACAAGTGAATCAAAATCATCCACATCACCTCCATTTTTCCTGGTTGAATTTCTTGTTCCTATTCTTCCAACCTCATCAAGATGAATACTTTCAAGTTTCTTTGTCAGCCTTTTTAAGATGGCCCAAGCTTCTCAATTGACTGAGTTGGGACTGAATCAATATTGTGTCTCCCAATTTGGTCAAACACGTCACTCAAATTGTCATCAGTGGGTGGAGCTTCATGTGGGAGAGAGAGTACTTCAGAAGAAGATTACACAGATTGATCTAGTATAGGAATTTCCCCTTCAAGATGTGGAATCTAATTATCAAATTCTCGAAATGAATTTATATGTCCAAATCTATCCAAGTGATCAAGCTGCCACTCAACAACATTGTCAGCCTTGGAAGATTCAAGAAAGATCACATCTCTAAATACAACAAAATTATTATTAACTTCATCATAGATATGATATGCTTTGGAGGTATTTCATTACCCCAAGAAGATACACTTATGAATCCTTGCACCAAGTTTGTTTCTTTGTTCCTTTGGTATCAAGGCATAAAATATGGAACCAAAGACCCCGAGATGCTTTATTGAAGGAATGTGGCCATACCACATTTCATAAGGAGCCTTGTTTCTAATAGCATTAGAAGGACACCTATTCTTTACATGCACAGCACATAGAACTGCACCATCTGAAAACATCAATTTTACATTCTTGAAAAACATCACGGAATGTACCATATTTAATATTGTCTTGTTCATTCTTTCAGCTACCCGATTCTAGTGGGGATTATAAGGCACATTTGTTTGATGTTTGATACCATTTTGGTGAAGATAGTTTTAAAATTCATTTGAAGTGTATTGTTTTCATTATCAGAGCGAATAGAGCCAATATGAGATTGTGCATCATTTTAAATCCATGCATGAAAGTTCTTGAATGTTTGAAAATCATCATATTTGTTATTCAATCAATAAACCCAACAAAATCTGGTGTAGTCATTAATAAATGTCATCATATATTTATTTCCATTTACATAAGGAATAGGCATTGGGCCACCTAAATCTAAATGAACGAGTTCAATTTTTATGTGTGCTCTGGAATTTGAATCATGAAAAGATTATTTGCTATGCTTTCCTAGAATACAAGCATCACATTGCTTAAGTTTCCTAGGAAATGTAGGCAAACTAGTAACACCACTTTTATTCAACATATGAAGGTTGTCATAATTAAAGTGTCAAAATATAGTGTGCCATAAAAGACTTGATGGAAATTTACCTTCATCATAATGATAACTAAATGAGAAGTTTTGTGCATGAGCAGAGGTACCTTGTAGCTTCAGAAGTCTTTCTTCTTCTATCCCCATCATGACAAGTGAGTGATCTGATGCTTTTCTGAACTCAAACTTGCCATCAAACATATGAATGGAGTATCCTTGTTGGTGGATGTGGACTTAGGAAAATAAGTTTCACCTCAACTCTGGGAGGTATAAAACATCATGTAGAATATATTTTGGAAGACCAGGCAATTTTTGCCTAACGGTGCTAAGCCCTGATGACTTGAGTTTTGATTTGTCTGCAAAGTATACTGCTCCATCAACATTGTCAGTAAATTCTTCAAAAGAATCTCTTCAAAAGTTCATGTGGCAAGTTTCTCCTGAATCAAAAAACCAATCATTTTTACAAGAAGCAAGTGAAGCATTAAACAACTCTTCAGTTCCGCCAATATTACAATGTGACACAACATAATGAGTGGATTCGAGTGCTTCACCTTTCTCTTTGTCATGGGTTTTTGATCTAGATTTAAATAGGAACACAATAAATTATAGATATAACCATACATATAGAGATGCAATAGAAATAATACTTCATTTCATTACTGTAAAATACTGAAATACGCTTACAAACATAATTGGAAATAAACTAGCTAGGGTGATGGTAGCTTATCTCTGAGAAGAGATGTGGTAGCTACATGCCTCTAAACTATGTTATAATGAGGCTCAAAGGCCTATTTATTGTTGAGAAACAATGGAAAACCCTAAACATCCAAAAACCTAACCCTAAAAGATGAAATGCCAAACTGTGGCTACCATTTGGGTAAATTGGTACATCAACTTCCTGGGGTTGTAACTTTGGCATACGATCTCCATTTGATGTGCACAATATCTCATTAGAAAGATCTATTCGAGAAATACAACTTTAGGAAGGGTGAAATCACTCCATGGACCCATATTGCTCCTAGATTTCCCCAAAAATGTCATTTAGGGCTTCAAAACGGCTCCAGAAGTTCAGGACCTGAAAAACTACTAGAAATAGTAAATTGTGCTACAATTAAGGAAACGAAAAAGATGAAAGAAACAATTATGGGGGTCCAAGTGGACTCGGCAAGTGGCCACCAATATCCACCTAGATAATTCCTTCCCCCTTAGGAAGCAATGGTCCCCATTGCATTGAGTTCCTCCATGAGATGAGGAAGCTTTTGTTGAACTTGGTCCCTGGTGAGCCACTTGCCCTGGTGAAGGAGTTGGCCTGCTTTGACAACTCAATATAGTTGGATATTCTATTAGAGAGTGTGCTTGATCTATGTGTCCATGATTTGATCAGTTGTAGCTTGTTACATGCAGTCTGGATTTAACTCTGTGGGTGTGAACTGTTCTTCAATGTTGGATGTGTCTAGTAATGATGCAAAGTATGGCCGAAGGCGGTCGACATTGAGCACTGGGTGTAGGCCAAGGAATGGAGGAATGTTGAGCTCAAATAAATTGTCTCCCATAGCCTTGGTAATGGTGTAAGAACCATATCAGGGTGATTTGAGTTTCCGATAGGCTCCGGTAAGGTGTTCCTTTTACAAATGCAACCAGACTTTGTCACCCACCTGAAACTTGTGTGGCATCCAATATTAATCATTTCACTGCTTGTACTTGGCATTTGACTTCTCCAGAATGTCGTGGAACTACTAGCGAATATGTTGGATGTGCTCAATGAAGTTGTTTTCCTTATTTGTTTTGGTCTAGACATGAGCCGAGTCTGCATGAGTAGCTACAAATGGCATGGCCACATTAGTGGGACTAGTGGTTCGAATCCTAAGCCCACCTGAAAAGGGTTGTGACTAATTGAGTTGTGGAGAGCCCAGTTGTAGTTGTTATAAACATAGTGGAGGCTCTCATCCCATGTGTGTGGATGCTTTGAATTGTACATGCACAGAATGCATATGATCATCCTGTTGACAACCTCTATCTCGCCATCAGTTTCAGGATGGAAGTTTGTGGACTTAGTGAGTTTGGTGTCCAGCATCGACCAAAGACTAGACCAAAATGTATGGAGAAACCTATTGTCTCGATCTAATATGATAGACTGTGGGAACCCAAAGTGTACCCACACTTGTTCAAAGAAGAGTTTATTAGTGGCTTCTGCTATGATATTCTTCTTGCAGGCTGCCATAATGGCCATCTTTGAGAATCTATCGACTACCACAAAAACAGTCGTTTCCATTCTTAGTAGAAGGAAGGCCTGACATGTAATCCATGGAGATGGATTCCATGGGTCGACTATTGGTAGGCAGTGGGGTATAGAGGCCTTGCTTCTTGATCGTCAGTTTGGCAATGGCACAGGAAGTGCATGATCTAATGTACTTCTTGACATCTTGTTGAAGATTCGGCTAATAGAAATACTTCTGTAGTACTGCCACTATTTTCTCGACCCCAAAATTCCTAGCAGCCTGACTATAGTGTGCTTCCCAAATCATATTGAAACACTCACCTTAAGGAACATAAAGGCGACCTAGGTGGAATAATAGGGCATCCTAGAGGTGAAAATCTGGAACATGCTGACCCTCCAAGAGGGTCTAGTATGTGTGCCCAAATTCTCGATCACTTTTGTAGAGAAGTGGCCAATCAGAAGTCTCGTGCCCACAAGAGTTGACCACAGTGGTTAATGCCATGATCAGTGGTCAACTGAGGAAATCTGCAAAATTATTGGTGCTACCCTTCTTATACTTGATATTCAAATGGAATTGTTGTAGGTATGTGGACCATTTCTAATGGTGATCATTCTGTAATTTCCCTTCGGTCTGTATGAACTGTAGGGGTCGGTCGTCTGTGTGGATGACCGTTCCTTCCCCAAAATGTAATGCTTCCATTGTCAACAGGCCTGTACAATGGAATACATATCTTTGTCATAAGTGGGATACTTCTAAATTGTGTCTGAAAGTGTCTCACTGTGATATGGCACTAGATGCCCATGTTGAGTAAGGACTACCCTAATAGCATAGTCAGATGCATTTGTCTCAACCTCAAATGGTTTTTGCAAGTATGGTAATGCAAGCACTAGTGCTGAGCAGAGGCAATCTTTCAACTCTGTGAATGCCTTCTATTGAGATTCAGACCAAAATAATTTTGCGTTCGCTCCTCCCTTGGTGACTTGACTCAAGGGCCAAGTGATATGAGACAATCCCAACACGAACCTGTGGTAGAAGTTGGCAAGACCTAGAAAGTTATGGAGCTCTATCAGAGTGGTTGGAGATGACCAATCCTGAATGACTTGGATCTTGGCTGGATCCACATGCACCCCCCATTCATTAATAATGTATCCCAGATATTGAACCTGGGTCATGCCAAAAGTTCATTTCTCCAAATTGACAAATAACTTATGTTGTTGCAGTGTTTGGAGAACCTGTCAGATGTGGTGGAGGTGCTCTTCCCAACTCTAGCTGAAGATTAGGATGTCATCCAAGTACACCACTACAAATGAGTTGGTGAATGGCCATAAGATGTCATCCATTAGCCTCATGAAGGTTGCAAGAGCATTCGTCAATCTAAAAGACATAACCCGCCATTTAAAAAGGCCCTCCTTGGCTTTGAAGGCAGTCTTCCACACATCAGAGGGTTCGATTGGTACCTGGTGAAATCCTGACTTCAAATTGATCTTGCCGAAATGTTTTTCCCCCTTTAGTTGGTCCAGGAGGTCATCAATCCAAAGGATCAGGTACCTATTATGCACAATGATCTTTTTCAGCGCCCAATAGTCAATACAGAGTCTTGAAGTCCCATCCTTCTTCTGTACCAACATGATCAAGCTCCCACAAGCTAATGAACTCGAATGGTAGTGACCTTTTTAATACAGCTCCTGAATCTGCCTCTTGATTTCATCGTTCTCCAGAAAAAAGCACCGATAGATTGGTCCATCAGGCAGCGGGACACCTAGGGTCAGATCAATGGAGTTCTTGACTTGACAGTGCAGAGGAATCCCTGCGGGGGAGGTGAATATGTCCTCGTTGTCCTCCACGACCTTGTCCATCCGTAGTTGTCATGTGGAGGAGCCCTATCTAGAGTTCATGGCCACCATCTTCTTCTTTCCTTGAGGTCATATCATCAGGAAAACAAATTTCCCGATTTTGGAAATGAGATTACTGCATTTTTTTGCAGTAGCCAAAGAGATGGCAATAGGCGGTGCTACCTCTAGTATCCTGTACAACTTATTTCCCAAAGTAATAATAATAGCATGGGACCTTGATTCATACACAACATGTTGCTTCCACAAGTATGGTTGTCCTAATAATACATCAAAAAGATCAAGGGGAGAAATGTCACACAATTCCTCATCCTTGAAGGGCTTGATGTTATATGGAAGGCGACATTGCTGGCTCACCCAAAGATCCCATCCTTGGTGAAGCCACTCGATGGTGTACGATTATGGATGTGTTGTGGTCAGTAAGCCCAACCGCTTCACGACCTCTGCCAAAATGAGGTTCTTTTGGCTGCCACTGTTGACAATGAACTATAGAGGGGAGCCCTTTACCCACATTTAGGAGTGGAAGAGACACTCCTCCTCCTCTGGATCTTTGGGTTCCTCCTTCTGGATCTTCATGGTGGAAACGGTGGTGTTAGGCTTTGCATCGATAATATTCTTCCCTTTGTCATTCCCCTTGTCTGGTTTTGACTTAGAGTTAGAACATCCATCTGATTCTAAAACCTTTAGCTCGGTCACCAGTGATTTCTTGGCCCAACACTCACTTGTGTTGTGAGGAGATCTCCTATGGAACTCACACCCTTTCCCATGTCCTTTTTTAGCTTCGTAGCATTGTTCTTTTCTTGCAGATTTGGCGGGTTGTCTTGGGCCACCACACCTTGTCTTTTTCCTTTGTTCTACAGTTTTGGGGAACCTTTCCCTTGCTGTGGATTTGTAGACCCAAAGTCTCGCTTCTTCTGTTTAAACTTTT
Source organism: Pinus taeda (assembly GCA_000404065.3). Classification (NCBI taxonomy): domain Eukaryota; kingdom Viridiplantae; phylum Streptophyta; class Pinopsida; order Pinales; family Pinaceae; genus Pinus; species Pinus taeda. Next base: position 119,967 of record APFE030802728.1, read on the forward strand.
GCTCCATCTTGACAGCATATCAGTATGTCGTGCCGAGCGAGGAGATGTTCAGGAATTCTATTTCTTCCTAGATGCACCTATGCAGGGAGCTGTAGTATTTGACTACAAAATGCTTCTTTGAATCCTTGATACCCAACTTTGTGTGAAGGGTATGGAAAATATTGGTAAACTTCAGCACGTCTTGGTCCCTTCCCTGCCGTACCATGGTCCACTTTATGTATTGATCTTCATAGCTTCCGACAAGGTAGTACTGGTCCTTGATGGTAGTCTGAAATGAATTCCATGTGGGTGCAGCTAAAAACAGTGAGGCCGTATTTTCATCCTTTTGTTCGAAGTAGGTTTCCCACCAGTTCTTGACGTGGGGGCGGCTTTGAGAAGAGCGAAAGTAATCTTTTCCCAGCTGGAAAAATCATGAACATAAAAATACCCTTCTATCATATTTAACCATTTATCTACGGCATCTGCATCTATTTGACCCTCAAATATGGGAATGTCAAAGTTAACTTATACCTTAAAGGGTGTGCCACTTCCAAAGTAGCTGCTAGAAGTAGATGTGTGGCCCTTGGGTAGCCATTGAAGGATCTGGGCAAAGTTGTCCATCATCACATTCCTTTGTCACTTGAGGAATTCTTCAGAAAATATTTTGATAGGATCTCCTAACCCCTCGTCTTTCTTTTCATCTGCCACGGGAGGCCATCAGGATTTGCAAGGCTGGTCTTGCAAAGGTTTGACCAGTTCAAGCCCTAACTCCTTATGTCCCAACCTTGTTGGGGACATGCAAAGAAAGACAGAGAAAGAGAAGACCACCCTGATACCACTGATCCAGATTTAAATAGGAATGAAAAAAATTACAAATATAACCATACATATAGAGATGAAATAGAAATAATATTCATTACTGAAAATACTGAAATATGCTTACAAACATAAATGGAAATAAACTAGCTAGGGCGATGGTAGCTTATCTCTGAGAAGAGATGTGGTGGCTACATGCCTCTGAACTATGTTACAATGAGGCTTGAAGGCTTATTTATTGTTGAGAAACAATGGAAAATTCTAAACATCCAGAAACCTAACTGTAGAAGATGAAACGCAAAACTGTGGGCCCCGTTTGGGTAAAATGGTACATCAACTTCCCAAGGTCATAACTTTGGCATATGATCTCCATTTGACTTGCACAATATCTCCTTAGAAATATCTATCTAAAAACTACAACATTGGGAAGGGAAACATCAGTCAATGGACCTATTTTGCTCCTAGTTTTCCCAAAAAAATGTCATTTAGGGCCTCAAAATGGCTCCGGAAGTTCAGAACCCGAAAAACTACTAAAAATAGTAAATTGTGCTACAATTAAGGAAACTAAAAAGCTAAAAGAAACAATAGTGGGGGTCCAAGTGGACTTGGCCGGTGGCCACCAATATCCACCTGGATTAGTTTTACCTTTGGATTCATTTCTTTCCTGCTCAATTCTATTCCAAGACAATTTACATGTGGATGCATCATGTCCATCTCTATTGCAACGTATGAAATGAATATCAGACTTTTCTCCTTGGAAATGGCTGCCCCCCTACCTCTAAATTTCCTTCTTCCTCTTCCTATTCAGCCACCTCTTCCTCTAGAAGAATATTGAACATGATTATTCTCTCTATGTGCAAGACACACAACTTATAGGGAGGTTGTCGACAAAATCATTGTCTTATGTCTCAAGAAACGAATTGTCTCCTATAGCCTTAGTGATGGCATAAAGCCCATAGCGAAGTGGGTGAAGCTTGTGATAGGCCCTCCTTTTGTAAATGTAACCAAACTTTGTCACCCACCTTGAACTTGTTTGGCACACGATGTTGATTATGACATTGTTTGTATTTAGCATTTTCTTTTTCGAATATGTCATGGACCTACTGGCAGATGTAATGAATGTGTTCAATGAATTTGGCAGCTCTATCAGCTACGAACTGGACATGAGCCAAATATGCCTAAGTAGTTACAAGCAGTATGGAAACATCAATGGGACATAGTGGATAGAATACCAACCCCACCTGAAAGGGGTTGTGGCCAGTTGAGCTCTGGAGATCTGTGTTGTACCTTTGTTGGAAATAGGGGAGGATTTCATCCCATGTGAATGGATGCTTGAAGTTGTAAATGCACAGGATGTGCATGATCATCTTGTTGATGACCTTTATTTGGCCATAAGTTTAGGGGTGGAAGTCTGTAGACTTAGTGAGCTTGGTATCCAACAATGAGAAGAGGCTTGACCAGAATGTACTTAGGAACCTAATGTCTCAATATGAGATAATGGATTGTGGGATCCCAAAGTGTAACCATACACATTCAAAGAAGAGTTTGGATGTGGCTTCTATTGTGATACTCTTCTTGCAGGTTGTTAGAATGGGCATCTTAGAGAATCTTTGGATGACCACGAAAACACATTCATTGCCATGCTTAGTATAAGGAAGGCCTGACATGTAATCCATGGAGATGGATTCCCAAGGTCGATTAGGAGTAAGAAGAAGAGTATACAAACCTTGCTTCTTAATTGTAGCTTTGGCAATGGCGCAGGAAATGTAAGATCTTTTGTACTTCCCAAAATCTTGTCGAAGGTTTGGCCAATAAAAATACTTCTGCAACACTGTTACTATTTTTTGTACCCAAAAATGTCCAGCGACCCGACTGTAGTGTGCCTCCTCAATCATCCTAGCACACTCACTTGAAGGAACACAAAGGTGTCCTAGGTGGCATAATAGTGGGTCTTGGACATGAAAGTCTAGAAATTTCTTGCCTTCCAAGAGCATCTGGTATGTGGTTTCTAATTCTAGATCACTCTTGTAAATATACGGCCACCTCGAAGTCTCTTTCCCATAAGAGTCGAGCACAATGGTCAGCACCATAACCAGCAGTTGAATGAGGTAGTCTGCAACATTATTGGTGATACCCTTCTTGTACTTAATGTTCAAATGGAATCGTTACATATATGTGGACAATTTTTTATGGTGACCATTATGCAACTTTCCTTGTGCCTCTATGAACTATAGGGGGCAGTGGTCTTTGTGGATGATTGTTTCCTTCCCCATAATTCAATGCTTCCATTTTCGGCAAGCCTACATAATGGAATACATCTCTTTGTCATAGGTGGGATAGTTTTTGACAATATCTGAGAATATCTCACTGTGATATGCCACCGAATGCCCATGTTAGGTAAGAAATTTACCAATAGCATAATTAGATGCATCTGTCCCAATTTCAAATGGTTGCTATAGGTCTGGTAATGTGAGCACCGGTGAAGAGCATAAGTGATGCTTCAACTCGGAAAGCTCCTTATGTTGGGACTCATACAAAAATAACTTTTCTTTCACTTTGCACTTTGTGACTTGACTCAAAGGCCAAGTGATATGTGGTGAGTCATGGTATTGCACCAAGATCGTTACAACTCCCAAGGGTTCCTCAACTCTATTTATCAACACAGGGTTCATACAAACTTTGAGGTGATAGTGTTATATGCATAGTATATGGGATTCTACTCGTGCCACCCTCAAGTAGGGCATCTGATCAATAGTTCTCCAAGATCATTTCTCCTATTGAATTCGAATGAAAGTCGGCTAATGAAGGAGAAATTTAGAAGATACCTATAACTATGACAAGGAAAATTCTATTGAAACCATTCATGAAAAGATAAGAGCTAATCTACTTCCAGAAAGAAACCTACATTATCTTTCAACATTCATCAAGCTATCATATATACTTGTAGAAAGGAAGCTAATCTCTCTTTCATAGCCTACAAAACTATAATTCAAGGTTCCATGTGCCATATAATTAGCTCACACTTGCATGTACATCAATATTATATTTGTGTCAAATCTGTGAGAAGAAAACTAACACTATTTTGTTTTTGAAGTGAGGAAAAAGGAGGGTTTGGAGTGGCCTAGAAGTTTCCCTTGATCATGAAATCATAGCTCGGGATCAAAATCCTTCTAAACTAATTCCAATTTATAGTAAGCATCAAAACTGGTGGAAGAAATAGTTCCTATAGGTGTGCTGGAGGAGGCTACTACAGTAGCCATGTATTGCTACAGGAGGGCCTGTAATGCTACATGAGGACTGTTGAGAAGGTTTTATAGGGTAAAATGATGATTTAAGGGTATTGAAAGGTGCATTAGGGTTGAGATAGATGATTGAAGGGTGGTTGAATCCCCTAGCCAAGCTCAGAGCCTGTTGAAGGCCTTTTTTGCACTAGGAGGGACTCTCTCAGTGACCCTAGGAAAATGATCTCATGAAACATAATTTTTGGGACAAAATTTGGGTTCACAAGAGAAGTTGAGGGAGTCCAAGATGGAGGGGGTGAAAGTGCCCATGTCCATATATTCAAACATCCTTGCAATCATTACATGCATACATCCATTCGTTATTAACAAGATGAAAGAACTAGTAGTGGAAAATATGAGTTGAATTTAAATGTTATCTAATCTATGCCATAACTCTTATCTATTCAATAAATAAATTCCTAAGTTATAGCAAGCACATGAAAAATAATTGGCTAACTCAAATATTCTTCCAAGAAATCATAAACATAATTCTTTTAGGTTGTGGTTTTATATCCATTTATTCATGCTCCCATGGGAGAGATGAGGTAGAGGCTGCAATCACATATTTTGATGGATTATTCTCTACTGAAATGAAAGAAACTAAGAAATAATCTTAAACTAAAAGAGATACAAGTACAAAAGAGGGACCTAAGCCACGGGGTTGGGCCCAAACCCAAAAGCCTCAGCCCTCTGGAACTAACTTAGTGATGAATCAACAAGAAAAATCTCATTATCATTGAATCAATGTATAATACATTGAATAATAGTCAAAATAATAATGCAAAGTCCATGAGCTCAATAGCTACCTAGCTGAAAAATAAATAAATAAATAAATAAATAAACACTTGAATCCTAATGAGATCTTCTTCTTTCTTATTTATACAATAGGGTAGCTACTAGAAGCTCCCTAGAAAATAGGAATATTTGTCTCCTACAACTCGAGAATGGTGGATCTTGTTCCTCATTACTTTCACTCGCTTGGTTGCCAATGAATTTGAGCTAATGGGAGAGAGAGTGTTGTGATCTTGGGCTGATTGAGGGATTTAAAGAGGTGGAAAACCCCCTAGATTCTCTCCTTGTTGTCTACTACTTTAGGTATTAATGCACGGGTGGTTTTGGATGAATTACCCTCTCGGATCTTCCGAGGATCTAAGGCAGACTGTTGAAGATTAGCTGCAAATGTCACAAAGAAAGACACATATATTCATATTAATGCATGATTGACAAAGTGAAAGGAGAAGAATTACCTCAATCCTTGGTGTATTCCTGTTGAAGAACTCAATGTGGCAAAGTGGAAGATCTCTTTGCCAGCTCCTAGATCAAACCCTGTGCATAGATAAGACAAAGTATAATCCTACAACATATAAACCTTGAAAATCAAAACATCAATATATAAGAATATAAACTAGCATGCATCTAAGCTACTTATTAATCATGGAATCGAATCAACATGTAAAGGAATACAATATTGACACCATGAAGTAGACAACACAGAAACAGATCTATATTATTAGATAGAAGAAGAATGATTACTGTTAGCTACCTATACCAATAGGTTTCATTTTTCATGATTGGTAGGGGAAGTGCCAATATGATCTACTTTGGTGATACAAAGATCTCATATTTTTGTGGAAGAAGTATACCTACATTTGGTTGATGCTGCCCTACTTCAGAATGGGTGATCCAACAGCCTAAGCTGGGTCATGCCATGTTTCAATTTTTGTTGTAGATTAGAGAAAGAAACCTGTCCAAACAGCTCAATCTTGGCAGGTAAGGTAGATAGGTAGAGAGAGAAGGTTCCCCACTGCTTAATCTGGGGCCTTGGAAGCAATAAGGGTAGTTTTAGATAGAAAATAAAAAGAAAAAGCAAAAGGAAAAGAAAAGGCACAAAAGGGTTTGCAAATCTAAGTGCACCCTCCTTGGAGTAACAAAAAATTCTAGGCAATAGAATGGGTAGGCAGAGGGGGTTGCAGAAAGCATGGTTCATGGCATTTCATTGGCCTAAAGCAAAGCTAAAAACATGGTGCCAGTACAAATTTCCTATTTGCATCAGTCTTACAACAACTTAATGAAGCATTTCTAACTTCTAGATCACCCCCTATCACACTCATGACTAACATCCCTATGCCACCCATGTTCATGAAAGAAGTCAAAGTCTTTGGTTGGTTCTAGTTTCTTTAAGAGCCACATTTCTTGTGCAAAAATTATTTTCATTTTGATCTACTTCCTAAAAATTAAGTTGATTTCATATAAACAACTTAGTATTCTACCCCCCTCATCCACCTTTTTTCACTCAGATTAATTACTAACCTATCACTATTTAACTCCTTATACCCCCTATTCCCCCTAGTACTATGTAAAAGTTGGCAAAAAACCCCAAAAATCTACGTATCCCCTTCCCCGAGCATTATAGCTCTATGTATGATTTGGAAATGTCTTCAAGCGCTAAAAACATTGAGCGCAACCCAAAGAGCGCCGAAAAATTAATCCTGGGATTAATCCAGGATTTGCTCGGATTAATTAGCCAAAACCCGCTTTGTAAGTAAACCTTTGTAAAAACCCATTTTAACCTGTAACTCTGCAAAAACCCAAAAAACCCACTTTTTCTAATGTTCCGGCGGGCACGCATTTCCAAAAATAATAATATTTTAAGTTGCCCCACCTTCCATATCGTACTTGCGACTCATCAACTCGTCGACCATCGGATCTGGGCTTTCCCATCCGACAGCCCACATGCATATCGGACGGGCCCCGATCGCTGAAAGTTACCAGCCGAGAAACTGTTAGAGGGCGACGTCAGGTCTCTGCCACGCGTCACCCCCAGATTTTCTTGGGTCGCCCTCTGACAATACCGCGATCGTATAGAGGGCAGTCCAAGAAAACCCACTTACCACTCTATATACCGCCTACCCACGCCAGCGCTACGCCCGCCCACGTCACTTCCACTCGGCGCCCTATCGGCACCCCCGCCCGCCAGCGCTCTGACGTGTCCGCCACCTGTGCAATCCCTGTGGACCGCTCACAAATTGCCATGTCACTTGATGAAATCATGCTGACGTCACCCGACCCTGACCCCACCTGATGACATCATGCTGACGTCATCCAAAATGCACGCCAATACCCAAAAAGTCCATATTTTAGCCAATTTTCGCATTTTTTCTCACTTTTGCTAAAAGAACTATTGCTCACCTCTGCATGTAAATTACGACCACCTATCGCCAACCTGCAGAAATCAACCTAAAGAACGCTGCCACCTCCAACCCGCCTGCATTTGTGACCATTGCCGGCAATTCACCAGGTATTTACCCAAAGCATCCCCTGAGAGCTTAGTTTTGTCCATAATTCTCCAGAATTGAAATAACAAGAGTAAAGCAACCTATTTACCAGCAAATTCCCGGTAAAACAGCATTCCTTTATAGGTGTAGAGCCGAAATTCACCTGCTGAACCCATATATAGTCACCTTTTCCTAAATTCCCACTCTGTCCGTGCATTCGTGGACTGAAAACCTGAAAGGCATAATTCACGAGGAAAACAGTGTTGCCAGTCCCTGCAGTCCCTCAATTAACTCTCTTTGAGCATTCTACACCATTGTCACCACAGTTGCCTCATTTACCTTTGCAATTGGCTTTACTTCTGCAAAATTATCCCTCTGTGTTCTCCTGCCCACTAAAACCAGTTCCAGTACAAAGTCACAAGTACTACCCAGCCATGGAAACACCAGTAGCCCTGAATGTTCAACCTCTAAATGCCCCAGACAGATAGCTAGAGTGGAAGGCCCTAGGTGATAGAGATTACCAGATGCTAGACGCCACTTCCATGACCTCCAAATTCAATATTCACCTGCTGAATGAGTTAAAAGCCCAATATCTCAGTGGGGTTGATACCTTAGGAATTTGGGACTCCAACCCGCCCATGTACAACCTTCCTCAAGTCAATTTCCCTCCCAGACTTGATAAATCAATGTCGTTCTAGCTATGACCTCTGTCAGAGAGCCGTTCTCAGCCCCTCAGGCTCAGTATTGTTCCATATCACCCCTGAGGCCATCAATGAAATGTTTCACTTTCACACTACAAAGCCCCTAACTCCTCTCTCCATCCATGACTTGATAATGAAAGGGGGCAAGTTGTCCAGTGCTCAGATTGCCAAGATTAGTCAGTTGTTTATCCAGCCACAATTTGAAGCTATGAGCACCACCCTTCCTATAACTTATCAATATCTTAATGAGCTGGGCAAAATGATGGTAGATTTGATCAGTTACATCCTGGGTTATGGGACATATGAGGATGTGGATGAAACCATTATGGCCATGTTGTCCATTTTCTCCCCTGGAATGCCTCCTGTTGTGCATTATGATTTTGCCACATTCATTGCCAATAAGATTCATGAACAATTGATGAATCTAGAAAGGGAAAAGGTGTTTAAATACACTAGGTATATATATCATTTATTCTTGTTTTATCAGCCTGATGCCTTCCTTGTCCCTCTCAAGAAGCTAAATGCCCAGGGAAGCCCAAGGTCTGTAGTGTTTTGGTCTTCAATCTATCATCTTTTAGCTTATTCACCTTACACCTACTGTGAATTCATTGACCTTTTCATCCATCCATCTATGACCTTGTTTTTGGGTGTCCCTCCTCTCAGATTGATAGAGGAAATGCAAAGAATTCTTCATCTCTCAAAGGCCTACAGCATTGGTGATTGGTACTTTTACCAACACCACACAGTAATCAGAATATATGACTGTGAGTTGAGTCCCTATAGGCTGCCAAGATATGTCCCTATGAGACTCTTTGCCCTAGACTACTTTAGGCAGTTTGGAAATGCAGACTTTGTCCATTTCCAAAGTAAAAACAAGAAGGTGCAACTAAAGGTGAGAAATCAGCTAGGCCCTTTTCTGTACAATAAAAGGGAGGAAGGATGGAAGGAAGCTGACTTGATCCTAGAGACCCTCAGACTACAAACCAGCTTCAAATGGGTGCGTTATGACCCCAACCATTTCATTTCCATCAGGAGGATAAAATACAAATTGGGGGGCTACGCTCACATGAAACTGCCTCATATTGAGCAGTATGCCAATGCTTTAAGCTGAAAAGAGGGCACCCTAGAAGAGCCAATTGGTAGAGAGAAAATTCTACAAAGAGAAGTGAAGAATCTTGAAAAAGAAGCTGACTTGGAAACTTGTGGGCAAGTTTCTTCCTCCTGCCAAAGGCAAATTGGAGCAGCTGTCTCATCTTCCACAGCCCAGCAGCAAGCAGCCAGAATTGCCCAAGAGGAATCAAACAAAGATAAAGGCAAGCAGGTGGAGAAGGAACAACCACCTCCTAGGACAGAGCATCAAATAGAACAGCAAGCAGAAAATGAGGTAGAACAGCAAGAAAAACATCAAGAAGAGGGGCAGCCTATGCAACAAGAACAAATGGCTAAAGCCCCAACACCTACTGAGCAACAGGCTCAAGAAAATATGCCTTCTAGGCAAGAAAAGACAATGGAAGCCTCAGTGCTGCAAACTCCACAAAAGGAGGAAAAGGGAAAGAAGAGGGACAGAGAGTAGGAGACTCCCCTCACCACGTCCACAAATCAAGGGGAGAAAAGGCAGAGATTGAATCCCCTCTCCGAGGAAGAGATTCCTATGGGGCAATCATTGGGCATGGGCCCACCGAGCATGGAGGCATCTGCCAGTTCCTCTCAGCAGGAACAAGAGAGAACCCTTGGAGAAGAGGTCAGCTCCTCAAGTCAACAAAGGAGAGCAGAGGCAGGCATCAAGCAACAATTTATTGATATCAAAAGGAGAAATGAGCCACTCAGGCTCCAAATTTACAACCAGTTGCTTAAGATGGCCCCTACAAATCAACAGAGGCTTATGTCAGCCTATGACATCACAGAAAGGAAAATGACCATGAGTCATTTCATGCCCACTATGCTGCAGCCACAGTCAGCTGCAGACTATATAAGAACCAACCTTGAGGTTCTTGCAAAGGACATCCACCCTATGGACCAAATAGAACTTCACAAGCAAACGGGTGAGATGGTTTATGCTACATTGGCAGACAAAATAATACAGCTGCCCAACTTGAGTTGGAGAAGGCATCCTCTCAGGCCAAAGACAACAGGATCAGGTCTTTGGAGGACATAATCATAGAGCTTGGGCATGACCCCAAGGATCCAAAGGCCATACAAACGCTGCTGAAGATAAGAGATGCAAACCTTGCAGACCTAAGAAAGAAGGTGAAGCTCCCAGCAACCATTCACCCTCAAACAGAAGAGGTTGCTCAGCAAAGACAAGACCAAGAGGTAGCTACATTGCTGGTAGCACTGCACAAACAACTAGTGCAGACAGAAGGGAAGTTGGAGGACACAGAGGCTACACTGCAGGCAGCCCTACAACAAAAAGAGGGAGGCCAGACTTCTCAGCCCCCTCCAGAGGTTATAAACCTTGAGGAACCCCCATAGACCACCGCTCCTCCTACAGAGCAAGCAGCGCCATCAACATAAACATCAGCACCAGCACCAACTTCAGAGCAGGCTCCGAGCCTCAATATGCAGAAATTGATGAGTGAGATCAAGGTCCTCGAAGCCCAGATGACAGTGCTGAATGGAGCCAAGGAGAATTTGGCTAAGCTGAATGAAAAATATGACAAATCCAAGCAGAATGTGGCTGAGAAAGGGAGAGAAATAAAATCTCTCAAAGAGAAGATAAAGGAGCTGGAGAAAGAGCTCACCCTTGACAAAGTGGTGGCTAAGATCAGGACAGTTTTGTGGACTCACATTGGCCAATCAATAACGGATCAGTGACAATATATTGAGACCATCCATGAGCAAATGGAGCTCATAGGCAAGGCACAGAAGGAAGTCCATAGAGCAAGGGCATCTCTACGCAGTATGCTTGAGATAGCCAGCAGAATGGTCAATGTGCTTAATAACCAGACAGGTCCTCAGCTGGCAGCATTGGAATCTCCAACAGAATAGAAACCATCTAGCTAATAAAGAGGGTCCTTACATTGAAAATCCTGGTGCATACATTAGGTAGAAGAAGCCAGGACATGCAAACAGAGGTCAACAAATTCATGGACAAGTTTGCAGCATTACAGGGCAGAGGCCTTCCTAGCTTGCTCAACAGTGCAGGGAGACTACTATCACATCAGGTTTATGCAAAAAGGGTGAACACATTTGCCACTAATCAGATCAGTCAAGGATCAATCACCTCACAGGTAACAGGGCCAACATCTGGGCAAAGTCTCTATGACAGAATAGAGAACTTATTTTTTATTATGAATGAGATTAGCCATTTGTTTGAAGTGCCTCCTAACTTCTACAAATACACAGAGGCAGATGAGACCTTAG
>APFE030802732.1:0-12260 GCA_000404065.3 Pinus taeda
GATAGAATAAACCATCTCCTAATATTATAAATAAAAATAATCATAAAAATTTAATAATATATAGCATATCGTTGAATATAATAAAAAATTTTAAAGGTTAAATTTGATTAAATTAAGATGAAAATTCCCTAAGATGTTTATTATGTACAATTGACATACCAAGTCAATAACCCATTTTACTTTCATGGTTCTTTAATACATGTATATTGGATAAATAGTAACCCTAATTTTGAATATTGGGCCAATCATTGTTATTTTAAAGCTTTGGGTTTGAAGATATAAATTATTATTTTAAAGTTTTGGATTTGAAAATATAAATTGTACACTTGATACACCAAGTCTATAATCCATTTAATTTTTATGATTTTTAATACATTTATATTAGATAAATAGTAACTTAATTTTGAATATTAGACCAATTATGGTTATTTTAAAGCTTTGGTTTTGAAAATATAAATTAAGGAATCAAAGAAAATGAGAAATTAATGTATATATTTGCTTTCCATTTGTAAAAAAAATCTTCATACCGCACCGAATGAGCCCTCATTCTCCTTGTGGAGTGTTAAGTGGGATTAATAATTTGTAATGACATTTAAAACCATAAAATATTCATGTCCATATTAAACATTCAAAATATATATTGTTTCTAAAGTAATAATTTACACCAATATCTTTGAAATATTAACATAAATTTTTTAAAAACCTAATTACCAAATTTTCAAATTGTATAATAGATCTCCACTCCCTCTAAATTAAGTTTTCAAATTATATAATAGATCTCCAATACCTCTAAATTATGGAAGAAAATTGTTTATAATCAAAAGAACATTATTTAAACAAATAGGATATTCAACAATAGATATAACTTTTAAACACAAATGGATGACATAAATAATTATTTACACCAAACTTTTCCATAAGTATAACAATAACAAAGAGAAATTATTAGATCAAAGGCATTTGTTATCCAAAAGCATTTGTTATCCACACTGACCATAAAAGGAAATTATACATAATTTTTCAACACAAATAAAAATACCATCTATAAATAAATTATAAATAATTTTCACCACAACAAAAACAAAAACAAAACAAAAAACTTTCAACACATAAATATAATAACATTAAGAACAAATAAAAAATTATTAAACCGTCCATAAATAAGTTAGGAATAACTTTCTCCACAAAACTTAAAACTTAATCCCATGACTCTTTTTATTTTATATTACTATATTTTTTATATTTATTTAAAAAAATTATTAAATTATTACTAATTAACTATTAAGTATTATAATTTATTTTATTTTTAATTTATCTACATGTAATAAAATATTATTTCATATCTCTCGACAACTAAAATAACATCACATTATTTTACACATATTTACCAATATTATATCTTATTTATCTTTCAACCACTATAATGACATTACACATCATTACACATCTCTACCTATTGAGTTGGATGCCATGCTTAACAAATAAAAATTTAATTACATTACACATTTCTAACAATCTCATATTAAGTTGGATGTCATTCTTAAAAACTAAAATGACATTACATTACACATCTCTACCGATCTCACATTGAGTTGGATGTCATTCTTACGCATAAAACCAGTCAAATAGTTTCGGCAGCACTCCGAATTACGTTCGGCGAAGGCCGGGCAGGCCGTGATTCCCCTCCTCCAGCATATAAGCAGCAAGTAAATATATAGGCTCCACTACCACTCGGAAAAGAACCGATCAAACAAATTCGAATAAATAAATTAACCACGGCGCAGAAGTTCATTTGAGGTAAACTCAATTATGGTAATAAGTGCTGTATACTCGATACCTCCGATGCATTACAGAATGGCATTGTCATTTCACAGAACGGATTTTACACGAATGGGTTATCTTGTTTTGGTTAGAACCCATTAGCAAGCATACCCTGTTATTAGGCCCCTCGTTGTGAGTAGCTGTAGTAACTCCTGTTCCGTATCAATTGGTAAGGCTGCCACCGCTCAAGCTGTGGTCATTCGCCCCTAAGTAATAAGGGCCGTTGGACCGCGCCCCTCTCTGCCGATGTGGGCAATCAATCAGTTACTAACTGGTGCTACTTACTCCCCCATTGCTGACTGGCATTCCCTGACAAGTGTGAGTGAGACCGTGTGTCTGTCGATGATCCTCGACAGGTACATTATAAGTAATGCATCTTTCTTCTTAGCATTGTTTCGAACCGTTAAGTCAGGCCGAGTCTCCAAGTCAAACTGATAAGCCACCGTGCAGTCCAGGCCGGTTAGGAGCATTACAATGTTCCGTAGCTTTAAGTGAGGTCGAGGTATAGTTCTATGTAGGGTAGGGGGTCTATATCGAGGAAGAGTTCGAGGAATAGTTCCGGGTCTAGGTCGAGGGCTATGTCTGGGATGTAGCGTGTGTTGAAGGTGAGTCAGGTATCGTGGGACCTTATCCTCTCTCTGGGCCAGTGGTGAGGCTGTCATTCGTCCAACGCCTATCTCGGAAGATGTTTTCTATCAATCAATTCACTATCAAGCCTCATCCACCTCGCTCTGTTTTCAAGGCACGAATTGTCATTATAATTAGAAATCATCAGCAAGGAAAGCGAGCGAGTAAAAACAGCGATTGAGAAAAGTGTACACTTCCATCTTACAGGCAACTCTCATCAAAGGTTTGGTGATAGCAATTAGCAAGAAACTTTACGTTCTGATGTTGCTGTGTATTTATCTCTCCCCTTTCTTTTTAATTAATCCAAAAGATTATTTCCTCTATATCTTTCCATTCTTTTTTATTAATCTAATAAAAAATGATAATTAACTATTTCATAGTCTCGATGGCATATACCAGTCTTAATTTTGCATCATGTACCCAGCGGCTAACTGTTCTATTTTGTAAAATATATATTATAATAATATATATAACATATATAATATATCCCCATAATGTAAATTGCTATGAGAATATGTCAAATTAGAAAACATAAATAAATCTATATTGTTATTAGATTAGTCAAAAAAACCATGTCCATATATTGCTATCAAAAAGTTTAATATTCCATTAAAAACCATGATATCTTTATCTTTTAAATAATATTACAGAGAAGACCATTATTACATGATCATGCTAAATATTACATTAGAAACCATAATATCATTATCCATAATTGTAAATTGCTATTAAAATAAGCAATTAGAAACCATAATTAGAAAATATCTATTCTAAACATAATATTAGAAAACATAAATAATTGTATATTAAAAAACATAAACCATAATATCATTATCCATAATTGTAAATTGCTATTAAAATAATATTAGAAAACATAAATAATTGTATATTAAAAAACATAAACCATAATATCATTATCCATAATTGTAATTGCTATTAAAATAGGCAAAACAAAATATTAAAAACCATAACTAGAAAACATAAAATAGGCAAAACATAATATTAAAAACCATAAACATAAATAATCATAAATAATTGTATATTACTATTAGAATAGTCAAGAAAAACCACATTTATATATTGCTATCAAAAATTTAATATTTCATTAAAAACCATGATATCTTCATCTTTCAAATAATATTATGAAGAAGACCATTATTACATGACACCATGCTAATTATTACATTAGAAACCATAATATCATTAGAAAATTCGATACTAACATCATGGCAACCCACAATACCACTACATTAAATGTAGAAGGGAGAACTTTACATCAGCTAAAAGATAATATAAATAGTTACATATATCATTAGAGAATTCGATACCAACATCATGACAACCCTCAATATCATTACATTATATCATTAGAGAATTCGATACCAACATCATGGCAACCCTCAATACCATTACATTACACCTTAAATGTAGAAGGGAGAACTTTATATCAGCGAAAAGATAATATAAATGGAAAAATAAATGGATGGGAAGGAAGAACTTTATATAGCAACAAGATAATATAAATGGAAAATTAAATGACACCACAATTTGGAAGACCACGTCTATAGAGACGTTGAAAAACCCATGGTCAATGCGAAATTAGGAGGCCGGAGGCAAAAACAAAAATATCAAATCGCTGGTAACATTACATGCAGAAAGAATAATAGAAGCCCTTCTCATTACATGCAGAAAGAATAATAGAAGCCCTTCTTCCCCATGGATGGCAATCTCACGCTCGCCTGATGACGACCGGATAAAAACACGACCATGCTGGCTGCTTGCAAAGGGAGAACAACATACCGTACACTATTTCAGGTGTGCTGATATATTGGTAAGTCTCAAAGTTGTTGATTTGAAATAACGCTTCAAGAGGAGGATAACAAAAAACAAACATAAGAGAATAATATCAAATCGCTGGTAACATTACATGCAGAAAGAATAATAGAAGCCCTTCTTCCCCTGGATGGCAATCTCACGCTCGCCTGATTACGACCGGATAAAAACACGAACATGCTGGCTGCTTGCAAAGGAAGAACAACATACCGGACACTATTCAGGCCGGCTGACATATTGGTAAGCCTCAAAGTTGATGATTTGAAACAACGCTTCAAGAGGATAACAAAAAACCGATATCCCAACTTATTCATTTCATTAAACCAACTGATTCATCTCTCATGATAAAATGAGGAAATCTGAACATCTTAACAAATATAAGACCTCAAATAGAGGAGAAAGGAGCCGCTGCCGCTGGTCGAAGACTAACGATTGATCAAATAGTACAGATGCCACCTTATAAGACAAAAACACAGCATGGACTGTAGCTCACGATGAAGGCAGACGGAAATCATGGGAAAAGGCCAACCTAAATGGTCATGATCGGAGCCAAGAGTAGCACAAAAACCCATCTGTGCCCGCCAGGAGCTATAACAGTCCAACGATCGGAGAGGCTGAAAGCATGGGAAAATCAACCCTCAAGAAGCCACAATTAACTTCGCGATAAAATATAAAATTCAGAACCCTGCATGCCGCCTTCTTCATTTCACAGAAAGGGCGAGTAAGACATTCGGACAAATCTGCTGAATCATAGAAGGCGGCCCTTGCAAAACCTGCTGGCCACCTTGAATATCATTTTATCACAGAAAGTTGAGGAAGACATTCATGATATATGCTGACTCATAGAAGGCGGCCCATGCGAGTTGGAGGGGAAGAACGCACCTATATGGCTCCTGAGGTGCAATAAATGGGCAAGGAAGACATTAAGACATATCCCGCTGATTAGAAGCAGAGCAGATATGCAATCAACAATTGACACGCTCGCTTGGAAAAATGACGAAGCTAAAAACTCATCTAGGTGCAATAAATGGGCAAGGAAGACATTAAGACATATCCCGCTGATTAGAAGCAGAGCAGATATGCAATCAACAATTGACACGCTCGCTTGGAAAAATGACGAAACTAAAAACTCATCTAACTCAGAAGCCTATCTTGAAGATGCAAACATACCATGCAGCCAAGTGCCGTTCTTGAAAATTGTAGACCATGTCCAAATATCAATGTAAATATCTTGCAACACGGTCGCTTGACAAGAACAATAAATAATTGACACGCTTGCTTGGAAAAATGACGAAACCAAAAACTCATCTAGCTCAGAAGCCTATCTTGAAGCAAACATACCATGCAGCCAAGCGCCGATCTTGAGAATTGTAGACCATATCCAAATATCAATGTAAATATCTTGCAACACTCTCGCTTGACAAGAAATCATCGCTCATAAACCCCTCTTGAAGATGCACCATAAAGAGGTGATCTAGAGAAGTTTAACATGTCCAAATACACAGAAGATCTAGAACAGAGAAGTGTTTCAATGCACAGCTAAAGTGGGAGGTGAAAGAACACAGTACAGTCAAAAGTCTGGACAGTGAAGACTGTTGAAGACAGTGGCCCATGCAGCACTCCAAAGAACAATCGGTTACAACCGCAACGGGAAAAGTAACCCATAACCCTACTGTGGCAACTCAACTGGCGATAACGATTTCAAAGCAAGGTCAAAGAAATAAATATATAATGAGAAATATATGATGTGTAAGGAACATAATCACCCAATGAGTACGTTAGGGGGGCTAAACAGCAAGGAAAACTGAATTACTGAATTATAAGACAGAGTCTTCCAGGTACCGTAGAGACGAGCTTTCAAAAATTAACCATTCATTGGCAGGCCCCAATGAAATATTGCTCTGTCACTTCAAGGCTGAAACATTACAGCACAACCCTAATCATCCGATGAGTACGATAGGAGCTAAACAGCAAGGAAACCTGAATTACTGAATTAAAGGACAGAGGCTCAGTACCAGAGAACCGATCTTTCAAAAATTAACCATTCATTGGCAGATTCATTACAGCACAACCTGTAGATATAGCTTGATCCAGTACAGCTTAATCAGAGACAGAATACCACTTGCCTCAAATATTTTAGGCCATAAAAAATCATTACACCTTCAAAAAAACAGGACCACAAGGAAAAACAAGGAAAAAAATGACCTGAATTGTGATCCTTACTATTCCCAAAGAAAATATAGCGACTAGGTGTCCAAAGCAGTTCTCAAACATAGATCCCACTTCTGATCGAGACGTATTATGCTCCTGCTAATCCTATTGCTCTAGTTTCACATGAACGGCAAACAGAGATAACTGCAACTAAAATCCACTCATCAGACCTTAATAGCAAATTTACTGGATGATGGCTTCGATCCAACTACGCCTTCTAACCTTGCAATCCAATGCCCTGCACAATTTATACCTAGGGCGGCAGATTGCGGAGTGATTATAAAATATTACCAAAATATCAATGGACTAACACACTAACAAAACACTGGTCAACTAATGGACTGAGCCATACTTACTATGCCCCTGCTTATCCACTTGTTCCAATTTCACATGAATGGATCACATGATCTTGTACCTCTAACAAACAGAGAACGTGAACATATACAACTAAAAACCACTCATCGGAGTTTAAACAGCAAACCTCTTTAATGATGCTTTCGACCCAAAATTGCCTTATAACCCACCTTTCATCCAATGACCTGCAAAATTTATGCCTAGGGCAGAAGATTGTGGAATCATAATATATCACCGAAATATAGGTAGACGGAATACAAACACTAGAAAGTACACACTAAGAAGATTTATTGATCCATAGACCTGCGATATTTTGTCATATGGTTGTTTTTTTTATAAAATTTCAAGAGAATACTCTGCTTTAACCTGCCGTGGAAGGACCAAACTTTTTAGAGGTAACGTTAATGCCAAATAGACTTGACTATAGGAATATATAACAACAAATACTCGACACCAAACCTTCTATGTAGATCATGTAACAGATCCCTAATTAAGTATTCCCGAAGAAGAATCCGCTTATTCCAAATCTAGGGAAAGGCCCTGCAGCCCAAGGATTAATCATCTCTCAAATCACATATGAAAAGGACCAACAGCATCAATGCTAAATACATACAACGAAATTGATTTAGCAGCCACGGAGCCCTCATTCTCCTGCCACTAAATATGTAAACCATCCATCCGAACAAAAGAAAAAATAGCGTTGAAAGGGATGAAATGATTCAGAGAATACATAAAATATAACAGCGAATGGTGTGGACGGCCTGTCATCTTCAGATCTAGTCATCTAAGATTGAAGGGGATGAAATGATTCAGATGTGGACGGCCTCGCATCTTCAGATCTTGTCATCCAGATACGCGCTGATCCCTTTCTGGTAATCAAAGAGCATAAGATCATACGGTCCTGCTATCAGCGACTAAAAGGGTCCGCTTCTTTACAAATCATGCGCATATAATTATAAAGCATACACAAACCACTTCCTAAGAAAATATAATTAACCTAATTACTTACAGAGCGAAGCTTCCACTGATCTATATTGACCCTCTAACCACAACAGGAAAAAATATATTTAACCTAATCACTTAAGAGTGAAACTTAATGAAAATACCTGAAAAAAGCCCTAGACTTCTGAATAAGCAAATTGAAACCCGCGGCTTGCAATCTCCATAAACCTCTGGAAAACCCAATCCCCAAACCACAATCCTATCCCCAGTTCACATCTCAACATAAGCCGGTGTAGTATATTAAGGTGTTAGAATAAACAAAAAAATTAATGAAAAATAAAGTGGTAGGAACCGTAAAAATCACTGAAATTGGGGATAGAGATGATCACTGATGAAAAACCGTACGCCTCTGTACCCACGGGGCGAAATACCAACGAGTAACGCTATTTTAAACTGTCTGCAGGCAACCACAAGCAAGACGCGGAAGCCAGATGGAAACCCTTTAACCTTCCTTGCATTAGGAAGACAGATGAAACCCCTCAACCACAAGCAAGACGTGGAAGCCAGATGGAAACCGTTTAACCTTCCTTGCATTAGGAAGACAGATGAAACCCTTTAACCCTTCCTTGCATTAGGAAGACATCCATCGCATTTCCCTTCCATCCCGATAAGGGGAGGAAGGATGTTAAAGAAGCGAATGGACGGTGAAGATGAAGCGGTGGAAAAAGATGGACGATGGTGATCAAAACGCCAGCGGGAAAAGGAAAAATAAGGCAGGGCGTGCATTGGATTCTTATCTCTTTGTACCACCGACTTATTTTAATTTGAACGTTAACGCCCGCTTGGAAAAGGAAAACGATGGCATGGTGTGCATTGTATTCTCATATTTTTGTACGAACGACTTATTTTAATATCGACTGTGTATATTCAACTAAAAAAAATAGAGTGGCATTCACTAAGTTTTTATTTAATTTTTCTACATGGGACAATGGATTGTTGGGTTAAGGACAAAGAGGTCATGTTGATATTTTGTTAACAATATCAATGAATATCGGTGCTTATCAAATATGTAATATTTATGTTGTTTTTATGTGGATTTATTTTTAGTTATAAGTTGGATCTTCAAAACATGAATTTTTCTTTGAAGCTACAAACTACATCAAATTATAAATTTCTTAGCTATAGGTTACACGTGTGCAATTGGACTCCATCTTAGTTTGGTTGTAGAATTAAAGGCTAGATCAACAATCCAAAGTGTTTGTGCATTCCTTGTTTACATGTTTCATTGTTACTCACGCTATTAACTCAATATGTATATCCCTCCCCACTATAGACTGTGAGTTATTTATATCTTTGTTTTGGTTCTTGTAGACCAACTTTGAGTATTTTTGGTTTTGAGTATTGACTTTTTCCCATCTACTCTATGTCTCATCATTCTACATCTATTAGAACCCATTACCCTACCTTTGTTTGAGTCCCATCCCCATTTCTTCTATCCCATGACCAAATCCTATCAACCATAATGTTGATTATTCAACTTAATTGAATCTATATCATTCTCAATGGGGATACAAGCCTATGATTTGGATAGGGTTATTCAACCCTTAGTTGTAGGTTGGCGCCTGAAAACATGAATTCTAGTCCTAAAGCCTTGAACTACCTCAAACCATGAAACGCTTAGTTATAAGTCAAATGAATACAATATGGATCCATCTTAGTTTGGGTGCAAAATTGATGGTTGGATCAGTGAACCAACGTGTTTATAGGTTGTTTGTTTGATCATTTCATTGTTGTTTGCATCATGGCTTGAATAAGCATGCCCTTTCCCACCATAGGTTATGAGTTCTCTTTGGTTTTTGTTTTTTAAGTCAAATAAGTCAAACCTAACCTAGTGTAGGTGAACCCCCTTGATGACCATTAGCTCAATTGTCCATAGAAGAACTACATAAGATCTTTGTTGCATCAAAGGAGGCTTGAGATATCTACCTCACTTGACATATAAATATTTAATATAGTTTTAATTTTTTATAATAAAAAATATCAAAATCTACATTACCCTAAAGTAGAGCATGAATGAGTTAATATAATTTTATTACATTCATGGAACTTCTTCTTCTTCTTTTTTTTTCTTCCAGTCATTTTGATAAATTCACAATTAATCTTAGTATGAAAAGAATTTAATAGAATCAATTCAATCCATGAAATCCATGGTATTTATGGTTATTGTATACAATCACAATTTTAAAAAACACACAACCAATTTACATATTATTAAATGTAATCTAAGGATATTGTACAAACCAAGGCCCTCAAAATTATAGGGTTCATGTATATGAAACAAGATTTATATGAATTTTGAAATTAAGTTGCATTCCTAAATTACACGGTAAATGAAAAAATTGGATATCAATATCATTCATAGCATATAACTAATATTCAATTATGTTGAGAAATTGGCAACTTTAATCTTAAAATATAATATCAAAATAAGGAGACTTCTATGAAACATAACCCCATTCAAGATGGATTTATCTTATTTTTCAATCTTTAACCCAAATTTTCATCTATGAATTTTTTTTTAATGTATTATGAAAGTCCATAAAATAATGACAAAGTGCTACGAAATCTATGATGGCAGAAATTCTATATCACAAAGAAAAATTATTACAACTATTTGTTATCCATGACATATAGATTTGGAGTGAGTGGCAACTTATAAGGACCTTAAAATGCATCCATCACCACACTTCTTGCACCAAACCCTAAATCTAGAGGTAACCAACCACCACACGAAGGGGAAGGGGTAAATGCATGGAATAAACAATCCCATAAAATTATAAATAAAAATAATAAGAAAGAACTCAAATTAATATATGGCAAATTGTTAAATATAAGAAGCAAACTTGAAATTAGAGGTTAAGAGCATGATACTCACTCGACTTAATTGAGATCAAAATTACACATTGGACCATTCATAGGGTTCGAGTTGATCCACTTAGATGTTTCTGATACACAATTGACATGCCAAGCCTGTAAAAAATATAACTATTTCAAATGCTTCACAAATTTCTCCCCAACTTATAATTAATCAAGATGAAATCCTTGCATGACACCGCATTTAACTATCATGCTTCATTGATACTTTTTGATTGGGTAAATAGTAACCTAATTTGAACACCCATGCATGTTTCTACAACCATGTTTCTATTTCGAACCTTTGTGGATTGAAAATATAAATTGGGGAATCAAAGTAGATGAGAAATTAATGTGCAAATCCGCTTTCCATATTTCAAAACATGTTGATATGATTTTTATTATGGTCTTTAAGGGGTTGTTGTGGAGCAATGAATTGGGGCGGTGCATTCTCTCTCTCTCTCTTTCTCAATAATCTTATAAATCTATGCCCACCTATAATAGTAATAGATGACTTGTCTGAAGATATACAAGAGGAAATGATTAAGAGGGTGAAGAGATGATGATGGATAAAACCTTGTTGAAGACTCGAAAATCTCTGCCTACAACACTATAAGGGAGACCACCTAGTCGAGAACTTAGAGCAACTCCTTTTCCATTGAAATGGTGGTTCTGGCTGGTTAAATCACTCACATTGACAATAGTGCACAAATATGAATAAAATGACAGAATTTTGCTATTATAAAATGAAACCAGTATAAAAATAATAGTATTTTAAATATCAATTTATTGAAACTGTTTCTTTGACTCTGATCTCCAACAGTCCTTTACACAACTTCTATTGTTAAAACAAGAGTTGCAATAGTGCAAGCTCTGATCTCCATACATAATTCAGAATGCAAAAGAAAAATCTTCAATAATCCCCTATATCTGAGATTGATCCTCTCTACCTACAGTTCTAAATCCCTATTACAATAGTTCTTTTAATAATTCCATAATTGCATAGAAGAAAAGTCATTTGTACATTCTACAAACCATTATTTATAATTTACAAAATGAATTCCAAATAGGAGCGTTGTTGAAGAGTGATTCTGCTCCAACAATTTTCACTGGTACAAATTCTTATTCTTCTATTTCTGGAGCAATCCCATTGATTTGGAATTTTCTTTCCTCATCTCTTCAATTGTTTTTTCTGTCAAAACCAATCAAAATTTAATTAAAATATAAATACCAAATTTGAAACCCAAAATATCTCCAATTAAAACTTAAATAAATAAATAAAAAGAAATATGAGTTTTTCATTGATCTTTGTAAATATATTATTGGTCAAGAAAAACATAGTCAAATGGATCTGCATTCAACAGAGGCTATGAGCAAATGAAAATGCAGAAAATTAATCTTGTTTAAAATTCGGAGCTTGATCTTATGCTAAATTCTAGGCTCATTACATGATCAAATCTGGTTATGAAACCACTTTATAAGTATTCTCCATGATTTAGCTATCCAATGAGCCATCCTGGGTCTTATTTGACTAAGTAAAACTCAACTTATGAGCTCCC
>APFE030802733.1:0-37717 GCA_000404065.3 Pinus taeda
TATCTTTCTTCCTTTGAGCATTAGGTCTTCTATGAAAACCATTTTTCTTCTTCTAAAAATTAGACTTCTTTCTTCGTCCAACTCTCTTGGAATGAGCCACACATGCTTGATAATATTATTCTTCCTTTGGTTTTCTTTATCTATAAAAAATTCTTGATTCTTCCTGAGCACAAGATGTCCATAGTTCTTCCAAATTCAGAGCTTCCTTTAGGCTTCTTATACCTGCTACAAATCAATCCCATGAATGTGGTAGACCATTGAGTGCTGAAGTCACAAGTTATTTATTAGAGACAATTTCATTAATAACTTGTAGTTGATGTCTCATTTGAGAAATCTTCACAAAGTATGAATCCATAGTATAATTCTTTGTCATTCTTATATCACAAATCTCATTTCTCAAACTCATGACTTGGTCAATATTTTTGATAGTATACAAATCATTTAGGGCATCATACATCTTCTTTGAGGTATTAAGCTTTTAGATGTATGAAATAAGATGATAATTAATGGAGTCCATAATAATGCTCATGGTAGTGATCTCATATTTCTTGTACTTCTTTTTTCTTGCTACATCTATAGGTTTAGTCATCTTCCCTTGCACAATTTCCAAAACATCTTCCCTTGCACAATTTCCAAAAGATCTTCCCTTGCGAGAATTAGGTCAAATCTTGTCTTCCAAGCCCTAAAGTTAGTAGCTCCCTCTAACTTTTTCTTTTATTTCATAATAGAATCCATGGATGTCGTTTGAATATACATCTAGGGTTTCTTCAAAATCTCAAGGTAGGGTTTTTCAAGGAGTGATCTCTGTGCTCTTTCCTTCACCTAAGCTCTGATACCATGTTGATTTTTCAGTACAATAGATGCAAGTAATTTTTTGATGAAAATTTATAATTACTTCCAATGATGTAGATGATTATTTTCTCTTTAAACATATTGTTAAGTAATTAAAAATTCAGAAATTCAACCATAGAAATGCTAGAGCAATAGAGATCACAATGCAAAAAGAGACAAGAATATTTTACCCTAGGAAAATCCACAATGAGGGAAAAACCCAACTAACCTTTTCCTTGGAGAATCAATGCAACAAGAGATCATCAAAGTCAACTAACTAGCAAGATGACTATCCACCAAGGACCAACTGAACCCTCCACATTTCTATCCACAAAATATCTGCAAAAAGGTCTCCAAGAGATTTGGAAAGCGTGCTACAACTCTGATCCAAAATTAACACTATGCCATAGAGATATACCATAGAAATAATGTCTCCAAGAGGACCAAAACTTGTTGTCTATCTCAACCTCAGAATTTGGATGATGCCACAAAAATTATGACTCAGAACTTCGCACTCTACCTCAAGAACTTCACACTGTATCATAGATAAATATACCTCATAAAATCATGCAGAATTTGACCTCCTTGATTCATAGAGTGAGGGAAAGTATAATATGTCACTTCCTTATGATTTCTACCCTTGTATTTCTTCTAGAGACAATGATTGATTTTGTGATGGACTGGAAAAGGGTGTCAGCAAAAGTTGGAAGAATTGTAAACTCTAGAGAATATTGAAGCCTTGATGAGAAGTCCTAGGGTTTGTGGGATGAAACCCTATAGCAAGACTTGGAGTGTTGGATGTAAATCCTAAAAATAAAAAGAAAGGAAATTATCATCTGATGTTGAGTACAAGGAAGAGCGTCCATCTCATAAGGAAATAAGGAATTTAAACTTGATGAGATTGTAGATGGAATTCATTTATTTTTTCCAGGAGAAAGGATCAAGAGGGAGTTGAAAATTCCCTACAAACCTCAAACATTTCTTTTTTAATCAAGAGATAAGTACCTCATAATTTTATCCCATGATCAATTGTATTATTTTACTTTCTATTAAACACCTTGTCCTTTATATTTGTTGGGAATCAATAATTACTTTGTAGGGGGGGGGGTGGGGGGTGAATTAGTAATTAAATTTCTTTATTTCTTTTAGTGTGGAGCGCTTAAACTTTCAATGACATTTAATCAAACAACACACAAGAGACCAACATTCACATACATTTGACATAATGATTTATGTGGAAACCCTTCTAGGAGAAAAACAACCAAAGCTTGTTTGTATTATGATGATAATCAAGGCACCAACTCTGATTACATCATATTTTTGTGAGCACCCACTCGCAAGAGGCCCCAACCCCCTTTTGATCAGCAAGCCACAAATTACTTAGAGGCTCCAACCTCTTATATTAATTGTATGCCCCAACCTGTTTCAATAAAGTGTTATACTATTTCATACATTTTTTCGACTGAGAACCATGACCTATCTCAATATTATAATTAAATTGTGACTTTGGTCTTCTATCTTTCTATAAGTCCTCCTTTGATTTGCAACCACACACACTTAGTTTTCTTTGCCTCAAATCCATACGGTTTTCTTCACACTCTGTGCTTCAATTAGCATTCCTAGTATTTTCACATTTCCATACAAATTCCTATGTGCAACTATCTCTGTTGTTCCACTCTATTTTGGCTCATACATAGCTTACACACACTCTCAGCCCACTTACGCTAAAGAATCCTCAAAAAGGTTTTTTGATTATAAATCTATACAAAAAGCTTCCTTAGACTTTGTCACATAGTTCGAGAACCACATTTAATAAAACTAAACTTGCAAACAAGTAAACACTGGACCACAAAAACCAGTAATCATAAACATGTAAAGTGCCTTTCCTGCATGATACAATTGACTCCTTAAATTATCAGTATGGTTCCCTTTGTTATTTAAATGACCATAGTACATGTTAAGATTCTTTCCAACAGAGTCTACATTCTCAAATACTTTCCCTCCAATATTATTTGTCTAATATTAGAGAACCCCTTTACTAAAAAAAATCTCTATAACTGCTACATTAACTGTGGTTTTCCATATTCAATTAGAGAAATTTATTTTTGTGTTGTGTTTCTTTTTCTCGACATTAAATGCTGATCGAATTTCTCATTTTAGAAAATATGGTGTGTCATTAGTTTTTAGCAGTGTTTATAGCTATATTTCTAGAAATGTGAAGTGTCAAAATTAGTGACTTCTACCAAACATGTCGTCCTATACTTCTCAGAAGCTTGCCACCATGTGCCCATAGGGCTAGAACCAATGGTCTGAACAATGATTACTTCACACCACAACTCAAGGGACAGATGATTGGTGGTCAGTACTAACACATCCCCCACTGACTAGTTTGTAATCCTCGACTATGTCAACCTTCTTGACTGCGGACCTTTCCTTTGATTTTTGGCCATGTAGCTTGCTCAAATTCAAAGTCCAAGGAAATAAAATACATAGGAAAAATTCAGTAGGACAATATCTTGACATGAACTTCAAAGGTTTTAACAAATCATCATTCTGACGTCATATATGCTATGTATCACATACTAACACTACCACATGTCACTCAAAATTAGGTCCCTTTGACACCTGAAAAACACAAATATGCATGACATGTCTCCAAAGTATTGAGTGCCACATCAACCTATGCTAGTATCACCTTGCCACCATGGCTACCACATATTTCTATGTCACCTGCCTTGGACAGGACCCACATAGGTCAAGGGTTGGTCATTTGTGCACATGTTGAATTCTCCCATTGGAATGAGCTTGTGATTGAGTCGACCTACCAACTAGGCCCAAGACCTGACCTTACCAAATAGTCTGATATCTTTAGATATCTACCTAAGTATGAAATTTATTTAACAAATAAATCTATTGCAAAACATGAGATCTCTATAGAACCTTGAGTCCTAGAATCCTACCAAACTTCAACTGACCATAACTCCATCATCCTTTGGATTTTTTTAGGTTGCTGTATACCATTGGAAATATCTTTCCATGGTATTTCCATGTTAGCACATTTCACAGGCAATCGAGCAAATCCCTTGAGACATAAATACCTTCAAATATTGGGCCACCTAACCATCATAGGCATATTTTTTTTTAGCTTCCTTAGTTAACTTGCTACTATGATGGTTCTCTACTAAACATAACATGTACTAGAGGACTCCTCCTCAACTTGACACTCCTTGGAACTCTTCGTAGAACTTGAAACTTTGACATCAATAACAACATTTTTCCTAACAATCTCCCATTTGACATCAACAACAATGTTTGAAATCAATGACAACGTTTTTCCCAACAATCTCCCCCTTCGGCATTGATGGAAATAAGAGTAAACATTATTGTGATATTGATGTATTTAATCAACCAAAAAAAATATCCCCGAATTCTTTCAAAATCTTCTCCTCTTGAATACACTCACCATGAACTATCAGACTTACAAGTTTTCAACCTTTTCTTCCATTTGGATAATTCCATAACACAATGTTTGGGCCACTGTTCATAACACTTTATCTCCCCCTTTGAAATGAATGGTAAAGGATAATACCAACTCCCCCTAACTTCATGCCTAGTTTTGATGCCCTTCTCCTATAGCCTACTTATTATATTAAACACCACCATAATTAGATATAGACCATTATTTTTGCTGAGCCAATAGTCTATCGTAGAAACTACTTTGATTTTTTCCTAATATATTAAAATGGCTCCTGAGATAGGGGATTTGTAAATATGTATACAAGTTTTTCATTAGTGGGGCACATAATCAAGACAAACAATATTAGCAACAACTTGTTCTCTCAAGAAATGATATTTGATCTGATCCAGGTGGATGTTGGTGGCCACCCACCTATCCCATTTGGACCCCCACAACTGTCTCTTTCAGCATTTTCAGTTTTCTTAATTGTAGCACAACTTACTATTTTTAGCAGTTTTTCGGGTCCTGAACTTCCGGAGCTGTTTTGAGGCCCTAAACGCGTTTTCTGGGAAATCTGGGGGAAACATGGGTCCATGGACCATTGTTTCCCTTCCCAAAAGTGGTATTTCTCGGATAGATCTTTCTAACGAGCTATCATACGCGTCAAACGGAGATCGTATGCCAAAGTTACGACCCCGGGAAATTGATGTACCAATTTACCCAAAACGGGGCCCACAATTTGGCGTTCATCTTCTAAGGGTCGGTTTTGGAATGTGAATGGTTTTCCATTGTTTCTCAATAATAAATAGGCCTTCGAG
Source organism: Pinus taeda (assembly GCA_000404065.3). NCBI lineage: Eukaryota > Viridiplantae > Streptophyta > Pinopsida > Pinales > Pinaceae > Pinus > Pinus taeda. The sequence goes on from APFE030802733.1 coordinate 5,107, forward strand.
CCTCATTGTAACACAAGTTCGGAACAGTTCAGAGACATGTAGCCGCACATCTCTTCTCAGAGATAAGCTACCATCGTCCTAGCTGGTTTATTTCCAATTCTGGTTGTAAGCATATTTCGGTATTTTCCATTAATGAAATGAAGTATTATTTCCGCTGCATCTCTTTATTTATGGTTATCGCATCTCTGTATGTATGGTTATCTCTGTAATCTATTGCGTTTCTATTTAAATCCGGATCACCTAGATTTGATCAAAGACCTTCTAGAAATAAACTTTGCTACCATTCCTAGGAAATAGAATATGCAAGCCCACAGTCTGGCCACTTTTGGTAGCACCTACAAACTACCATTTCAACCCAACCACCAGTACACTGGAGAAGTGAGACATAGGCCTGTCATACCTAAAAATTTGAAATATTGGCATATTTTCTCACATGATTCTCAAATTTATGATTTCATGAATGCTAAAGGTGAGTTTCAAAATCGTAATATAGATACATATTGTACATTAGACAATGACATAGATAGTGGGATAGATGTAAATATTTTAGATATAGGTAAACCCACTAATTTTACTAAACTAGAAATAGATAACTTATAAAATGTAGAAATAGAAGAAATAATGAGTGATGAACTAGAAGTTCTAAACCTTAAAAATAACTTTTTCCCTAAGGGATTAGTCCCATTATAAGATTTGTTTGATTGGAATGATGTAGCTAGGAAACCAAAAATGGAGCCTCTAAGAGCAAATATAGAAGAATGTAACATAGGAATTGAAGAAAAACCTAAACTCATTAAAATATCAAAAGCCTTACCTCCAGATGAAAAGGTGAAATACATAAATCTATTTAAAGAATTTCAAGATGTATTTTCCTGGAGTTATGAAGACCTAAAGTCTTATGACACTAGGATAATTCAACACAAGATACCTATCAAAGAATATCATAAACCTTTTAAATAGAAACTTAGGAAAATTAATCCAATTCTTATGCTATCTATTCAGAAGGAAGTAAAGAGAATGTATGATGCCCAAATCATAGCTCCCATTAGATATTCAGATTGGGTCTCAAACTTAGTCACTACTAGGAAGAAAACATGAGAAATCAGACTCTGCATTGATTTTAGAAATATGAACAAAGTCTCAATGAAATATAACTATCCTCTCTCAGAAATGGACCATATTCTTGATAGGGTAGTAGGCTCATCCAGAATTTCATTCCTGGATGGATTTTCTAGATATAACCAAATCTTAGTTCAACTAGAGGACCAAGCAAACAATTAATTTAATACTTGTTGGGGTACTTTCATGTATTTGAAAATGTCTTTTGGATTAATAAATGCAGGAGAAACATTTCAAAGAGCTATGGATATAGATTTTTCTAAAGAAATCCATGACTTCCTAGTTGTATACCAATATGACATCATAGTCTTTTCCAAATCTAATAATGAACATATAGATCACCTCATAAGAGTTTTCATTAAATGTAGAAAAATTGGTATTTCCTTAAATCCCAAAAAGACACTCTTTGGTCTAGAAGAAGGTAAACTCTTGGGACATATAATATCCAAAGATGGAATTAGAATAAAACCTGCTAGAATAGAGGCAATCTTGACCATCACCCATCCTAGAAACATCAAAGAATTACATGATTTTTTAGGAAAAATAAATTTTCTTAATAGATTCATTTCAAATCTAGCAAAATGGATTAGAGAACTAAATAAGATGTTAAGAAAATATTCAACACTTAAATGGATAATGGAAGCTAAACAATCTTTTGAGGCCATCAAACAAGCCCTTACCACAACTCCTTATAAGTCATGACTTTCAAAAATATTTTATGATTTTTTCTTTTGCTTCAAAACATACTATTGCAGCAGTCGTGTTGCAAAAGAATGATCAAGGATATGAACAACCCATTGCATTTTTTAGTAAATCTTTAAGAGATGCAAAACTAAAATACAACATAATGTAAAAACAAGCATTAGCTTTAGTGAAGGCTATTAAAGATTTTAGAGTATACATATTGTATTCACACATCATTGCTTATGTTCCAAATTTAGTAGTAAAATACATTTTGACACAAAATGGGCCTGAAGGGAAGAGAGGCAATGGATTACCACTATTTTGGAATATGAAATAGAAATAAAGCCTACAAAACTTATCAAAGGCCAAGGTTTAGCCAAACTCATGGATGAATCAAACTGTCAGGCCCTAGATATAAATTTCATTGGTGCCCTAGATGATAAGGAATACATGGAGACTCCACAATTCAGTGAACCTTTTATAGATTCACCTTGGTATGTAGATATCATATTTTTCTTACTAAACTTACAAGCTCCTCCTAGTTTTTCTAGAAATAAATCTATATTTTTGAAAATGAAATCATTGAGATATTGTATCGTAGATAATGCTTTATTTTGGAAAGATAATGGTGATATTCTATTAAATTGTTTACTGAAAGATGAAGCTGATAACATTATGCAAGAATTTCATGCAAGAGATTGTGGAGGACACTTGTATTAGAAAACTACTGCTGACAAAATTCTAAGGGCTGGTTTTTACTAGCCCACTCTTTTTGCAGATGTTAAGAAACATTTGACCTCCTTTCATAAATGTTAGATATTTAAGGGAAAAATAAATCTTTTACCTTTACCTCTGAAACCCATCTCCACAGAAGTACCATTTCAACAATGGGGTTTAGACTTCATTGGAGAAATTCACCCAGCCTCCTCAACCCAGCATAAATGGATTTTGACAACCACTAATTACTTTACCAAATTTATAGAAGCCATCCCTTCTAGACAAGCAACAAACTCTGTCATTATCTCATTCCTTGAGAACAATATTTTGCCAAGATTTGGATGCTCCCAAAAGCTCATTACTCATAATGCACCTGCTTTTAAATCCAAGAAAATGGTAGACTTTTGTAACAAATATCACATCACTCTTAGCCATTCCACTGCCTATTACCCTCAAGTTAATGGACTTGTAGAATCCTCTAACAAAAGCCTAGTCAATATCATTAAGAAATTGTTGGAAGACAACAAAAGTACATGGAACAAAAAGTTGGTCAATGCCTTATGGGAAGATAGACTGACTACTAAAAAGTCCATCAGTACATATCCTTATTAGTTAGTATATGGAATGGATGTTGTTTTTCCATCCTCTTTGAGTGTGCCAGTGATGAATATCATCCAGGAGTTGCAAGTAGAACCAAATGATATCCAGAGGAGGATAAATCAAACAACACACTTGTAGCAAACCAAAGAAGAAGTCTATGTCAAATCATAGGTAATCCAGGATAAAATGAAAAAGATTTTTGATAAAAACACTAAAGTTGATGCCTTTTACATAGGTGACAAAGTAACTAAATGGGATTCAAGAAGAGAATATAAGGGCAAACATGGAAAATTTGACTTCCTTTGGCAAGGCCCTTATGTCAATTATGGTTACAAAGGTAATAATCCATTTTTCTTGAGAGAGTTAGATGGGAAAAATCTACCAGAAGGACCTGTCAATGGTAGAATGTTGAAGCATTACTTTTCCACATATTAACAATAATTCACTTTACTTACTCAATGTATATAACAATGCAGAGTTTGGATTGGATTGGATGGTAATCTTTTGAAGTTGAAGCCTGGAGAGAAGGCCCTGAGCTTTGAAGGGTTCACCATCATAAGTATGAATAAAGCATAATCATAGAGTAACAGTTTACAAGGTAACTTCAGTCACAGTTTCAAAAGCTACTGATCTTAAAGTTCTTGATATGTCACCAAGAAATGCCATCCCCATGTGGAGCCACTGTTAGGGTCCTATAATAATAGGATTCATAATTTTGAATTGGTTATGGTTAGTGTTGGTATCAAATCATGACTGTCCATTTCACTTAAAAAACCTTTTTTGTTCATCATTTTTTACCATCTAACCTTCATATTTCATCCATAACCATTAGAAACTAAATTTATGATGTCATTATCATTATTTTTATCTTGAAACTAATTTTTGAATTTTTTTCCAAAAAATTACAAGATGTTGTAACTTTCTGTAATTTCTCCATGGTTTGACATGTTGCATAACAAGTTGGTGAATTTGAAGATTGTGGCCATGAAGCTAAATGTACACAGATGATGGATTACCTATCCACTTTCAGATTTGAAGAAAATAGGTGTCTAGTCAACGCTGGTCAAACCTAGCCACTTCAGCAAAATTTCTAGATTTTGTGAACAAAATTTCTATTTTCTTTGATATTTTTTACTAAATGGAGGATTTGAACCAATTTTGACCTCCTTTGATGTAACTGATAAGATTTCATTAATATATTGGGGAGGATGAATAGTTTCTTTTTGTTATGGAAATTTGTGATAAATAGCTCAAAGGGAGAACTAGATAGGGAGTTTTTAAATTTATTTATGTGAAACTTGGAATAGCCTATGTGTGACTTTTGATTTTCGAATTTAAATTCAGATTTACAACATTGAGTTCAACCTATGCTTTTAGATCCAATAATCTTCTTCACTTGAGCTAGCTTACAGTGTGCTTGCGAAGTGTAGAAGGCCCCCCACTATGGAGATAGTACACTCCTTATTTAGTTTTCTTTCTAAATTGCATTGACAAATCTGATATTTAGAGTTTGCTATTTTATTTATGTGCTGCAATTTTATCCCATTAAAAGTTGTTAATTGAAAGATTTGTATTTTTTGTGAAAGAGCCTTGTAAAAGGACTCAACCAATATCCATCTTAAGGATTAACAAACATGCTTGTTATCTCATGATTTTGATTTTAGAGTTAATTCATAATTCATGATTTGGAACGCAGAATTCAATTAGTAATTAGCTGAATGAATCTTGTAAAAGAATCACTTACTATTTGATTTCTAGAACTACTTATCTTGAATATTGCTTTGAATAACTAAGTCTTAGAAATTGTTTTGAAAGGGACTCTAAAAAACAAAATTCTTGTAAAGGAATTGTAGAACCCCTAACAAAAGAATTAATACTCTGTTTTGTTACCTAGGAAATCAGAGTTTCATTAGGTTTGTTTTCATCTAAATTGTTGCTTAAGTGCTTGAAAAGACAAGGAAGGACCTCTTGTAAGAGAGCATTGTTAATTTCATTTCACTAGGCTATCATTAGAACCCTAGATCCTTCTAGATCTATATACATTAGATGAGTGCCTCTAAGTGTACTTTCTTGGGTTGATAAAGGAATTAGAGCTTAACTTGCCTTAATAAGTAAAGTCCAAACATTTTGGCACCATTGTCAGGGAGGTGCAAACAAGGAAGATTTAGAAAAAAATCTAAAAATCTTAAGTAAACAAAACAAAAAAGCACATATTTAGTAAAACCCCCCACCAAAAAACTAACCCTCCATTGGGAGAAGAAACTTTAGAGAGGATTGAGTACACAACACCAACTGGAAAAGTTACTGTGGAAAAACTTGAGGAAAAACAAAGATCAGGCCAAAGACTTACTCTTGTTGAAAGATAAATCCTACTAGCTCATGAGGCAAAGAAAATACATATACCTGAGCCTTCTATAGTAGGGAAAATAAAAGAGAGTAGTACAAGAATCCAACAACCTACCCCTAGACATATTGTTCCTCAAGGATCAGAATAGGAAGAAGAAATAGAAACTTTAGACAAGTCACATATCACAATGGTTGAAGACGGAGGATCCAAAGGACCCACTGCATAACAACTCAGAGAATATGAGAGACAAATGGAAGAAAGGAGAAGACAAAGAGAGAATGAGGAAAAACAAGGAAGTGATACTCTATTTGGAGGAAATCAAAATCCACCAGAGGAAGAGGAATCAACATTTAAATTTCCAATTCAAGATAGAGAAGAGTACATGGATGAGGAAATTAAAACGAAAAATATCCCACCATATGTATTACCATACTTTTATGGTATGGCATCGGAAGACCCTAATTCATTTTTTTTTTTAATATGATATAGTATTCCGAACCTATGGATATATATATGATGTTCACAAACTTTGACTTTTTCCTGCTACATTAAAAGCAGCAGCACTTAGGTGGTTCATGGGATTAGTTGAACACTTAGTCACTGATTGAGATAACATGAGAAAAATCTTTTTGAAAAAGTATCAACCTTACTATTGATCAAAAGACTCTAAAGATGACATATTTAGAATGAATCAACAAGAAGATGAGAACTTAGAAGAATACTTGGAAAGATTCTCATCTAATCTACAAAAATCAACATAGAGCCATGTCTGTTGACCTTATTCAAACAATATTTCTTAAGGGAATCCGTGATGAATATCTAGATGACCTCAATCTCATGGGTAAAAGGGGACATTTCTAATTTACCTTTTGATGGGATTGCTGACACTTGTCAAAAGTAATCCAGAAGTAGGGCAAGAAATGGAAGAAGAGCCATGACATTTAAGATTACTAAATCTGCCATAGGAAATATCACTAGAGCTTAACTAGGCAATTTATCTGAAGATTTCAAAACGGACCTTTTAAGAACTTTGAGTAATCAAATAAACACTTTGAAAGCAAAGAAAAGACAAGATGAACAAGAACAAGAGTTATCTATATTATGTCCCAAATGCAGACAAAAACATGCCTTGAAAGAATGTCCTTTAGATAATGTGCAGATTTGTGGGTTTTGTATAGAAAATCATGACACTAAGGATTGCACAAAGATGAAAGTTTTGCAAAAATATAATTTGGAAGCCAATTCAAATATGGAGAACATATATTTCATGGGAGCTCGAAGGCCGTGGCAACCAAGACCTCTAGGTATGTTTTAAAATCCAAATCTAGCAAATTATAACATGCCTGTTCAAAATTCTTGGAATGTTATGCCATGGCAAAATTGGTTTAATCAGCAGCAACGATCTTATCCACAATAAGGATGGAGAGGATATTCACATCCTCAGCAATTTTCTCAACAACCACCTCAGCAATATCAGCAACCATTTCCTCCGTCATATCCTCAACACTATCAGCAACAATATTCTCAGTCATATCCACAACAATAACCTCAGCAACTAGTTTCTTATCAACAACAAAATCCTCAACAAACATTACCTGCTCCTCCACAAATAAATTCACCACAGCTGCAATTACCATCCAATCATCCTCCTAAACCCACGCAACTACCATATCAACCCATAGCTAACCCAAACAAACGAATATATAGACCAACCTACAGCATGTATGAGGGACCATTGTACCCAATTCTGCCACTACAAAAAATTGAACTAAGTCCAGGTCGAATTCTGCAAAGGGAACCTCCACATGTTCCAAAACGGTCACAAAAAGAGATTCAAATTGATGAACAACAAATACCAACACACAACAAACAAAATAATCCAACACATAGCAAACAAAATGATCCAATACATAACAAACAAAACAATCCAAAACAGGGTCAACAAATCAAAACAGTACAATCACCTCCATTTCCAGAATGGTTACTTCAACCAAAATTACCCACACCATTGCCACAATTCGATGTTCTTGATGAATTGAGAAAAGTGTATGTCAAAATCCCATTACTCCAGGAAATCAAGGATGTTCCAATTTATACCAAAGCCATTAAAGAACTATGTCTCAAAAATCCTGCAAAGAAAAGATTTGATCCACAAACAATACATGTTATTGGAAATTTAGCTAGTTTAATGTCAAATGTCATTTCCAACGAAAAATATGTTGACCTAGGCATACCTAGAGTCACAGCAATTATCAACAAAATTTCAATTCCAAACACTTTAATTGACTTAGGAGCTGCAATAAATGTTATGACATTGGACACAATGAAAATTTTACAACTAACAAATTTATAGTCAACACCAATTGTTTTGGAATAAGCAGATCACTCAAAAGTCATACCTGAAGGGATACTGGAATATATAATTGTTTCACTGGACTCTTGGGAGTATCCAGTTGATTTCTTAGTACTCTAGCCAAAATCAAACTTAGGAGGAAATCCACTCATACTTGGCAGACCATGGTTGACAACTGCTGATGTATTCATTGGGTGTAGATCAGGTAACATGATCATTTCTAGAGGCATAGAGAGAAAGCAACTTACCTTGTACCCATCAGCCCAAGCTCCAGCAGTAACACAAAACCTATGGCTTGATGATAAATACAATGATAAGGAAGAAATGTACTATGTTTTAAGCATCAATCAAATGTATGATTTCGGGGAAGACAAATAAAATGAAGATTTAGTTGAAATGTTTATCTCTCAACCTGATGTTTCAAAGGAGTTGAGAAATGAACAATACACAACTTCAGATCAAATATTGGCATAAATATTTCAGGAGACTTGCACCATGTATTCTATGAAAACATTATTTGAAGATATCTTTCCAATAAAATCCATTACAAACACACAAAGAAAGACTATAGAAATCAGCCCATGAAAAACACTAAATATTGGGGCATTTATAGAAACATCTCAGGAACGGAAATTGCTTGCATTGCTCATAAGATACCAAAAGGAATTTTCTTGGGACTACACTGACATGCAGGGAATTCACCTGGAAACTTGCAATCACCATGTCTATACAGACACTAGTATTCAATTGGTTAGGCAGCCATAGAGAAGGATGAACCCCATGCTTAAATCGATTGTAAGAGATGAATTGCAGAAGTTACTAAAATTAAAGTTCATTTACCCCATTTATGATGGCCAGTGAGTATCGCCACTAGTAATAGTCCCCAAGAAAAATGGTAAGTGGCGAGTTTGTGTTGACTACAGAGAACTGAATAAAGCCACCCTTAAAGACTATTTTCCATTGCCATTTATTGACCAAGTTTTGGATACATTAGCTGGAAGAATGTCATTTTCCTTCCTGGATGGTTTTAGCGGTTACAATCAGATAAGCATAGCCTCAGAAGACCAAGACAAAACAACATTTACTTGTCCCTAGGGCACGTATGCTTACAATGTGCTACCATTTGGCTTGTGCAATGCTCCAGCAACATTCCAAAGAGTAGTATTAACAATTTTCACTGATCTAGTCATGAATGTGTTGAGGTATATATGGATGATTTTTTAGTATATGGTGATTCCTTTGACCATTCTTTGCAAAATATTGAGAAATTTTTACAATGATGTATAGAAACCAACTTGCCTTAGGACATCATGTTTCTCCCGAAGGAATTAAGGTAGATCAAACCAAAATTCAAATTATTTTCAAATTACCAATTCCAACAAATCAAAAAGATGTAAGAAGCTTTCTTGGTTATGCAAGATATTATAGGAGATTTATTGAAAACTTTAGTAGGATAGCTTTGCCTTTGTTTAAGCTTCTTGCAAAATATGTATCTTTCAATTGGAATGAGGTTTGTCAAAATGCTTTTGAGAAACTTAAAGAGAAACTAAGAATTGCTCTAGTTTTGAGGGGACCCAATTGGACTTTACCTTTTCACATCTCAACTGATGCATCCAATACAATAGTAGGAGCATCATTAGGGCAGAAAGAAGATACTTTAACTTATGCCATTTAATTTATCAGTAAAAATTTGACTCATGTTGAACTCAACTATACAGTAACTGAAAAGGAAATGCTTGCAATTATACATGTGGTGAACAAATTTCGTCACTACATAACTGGATATGAAGTCCTTGTTCACACTAACCACTCCACCATTAGATACTTAATGAACAAACCTATTACTAATGGTATGATCACCATATAGTTACTCTTATTGCAGGAATTTAATATCATTGTACTGGATAGACCAGGGAAAGAAAACCAGGTAGCAGATTACTTTTCTAGACTATAAAATACAGGTGAAGTTGTTCCAGTTGAAGATTCATTTCTTGATGAACACCTATTTGCAATTTCAGTTTTAACCCCATGGTATGCTGATTTAGCTAATTACTTGTCCACAGGAAAAGTACCTCCATCTTTTAGCTCAAAGGAGAAGAAAACACTAATCAAGAAAAGTGCAAGATATTCATGGGTTAATGGAAATTTGTTTTATACTGGTTATGATATGATTATTAGAAGATGCATTAGAGAGGATGAAATTATTGACATACTAAAATCATGCCATGATCAACCTTGTGGTGGCCATTTTGTAGCCAAGAGGACAACACACAAAATTCTTAGCCTTGGCTACTATTGGCCCTCAATTTTCAAAGATTCAAAGAAATATGTAAGAAATTGCGACAACTGCCAACGCATGGGCAGACCAACCACCTCCGATGAGATGCCACTGCAGCCACAAGTACATCTAGAGCCATTTGGAAAATGGGCTCTAGACATTGTTGGACCCATTAATCCACCATCCAAAGGTAAGAAGTACATTCTTGTATGTACCTATTATGTGACTAAATGGGCTGAAGCAAACGTGCTTTTAAGGGCAACTGAACAAAAAGTAGTTAATTTCCTTTTTGAAGAAATATTGGTTAGTTATGGAGTGCACAAAGAGATAGTAACAGACCAAGGGACTCAATTCACTTCTAGACTAGTTCAAAAAATCACTTACAAGTACAAAATCAAACACAAAAGGAGTACACCCTACCATCCACAGGCTAATAGCCAAGTGGAATCTACAAACGAGAAACTAGAAGGGATCATGACTAAAACAGTGGCAACAAACAAGAAAGATTGGACATATAAGCTCAATGAAGCACTCTGGGCATATAGAATCACCTAGAAAAACACAACAGGGTTTACATCTTATCAACTAGTGTATGGCAAAGAAGTCATCCTGCCAATATAATTTCAAATAAATACTAACAAATTGGCTACAGACTTAGGAATAGACTTCTCTGAAGCACAACAAGAAAGAATCATGCAATTGAATCAGCTGGACAAGATGAGACAACAAGCAATGGAAATGACAACAATGATACAACAACGAAGGAGACAGTGGCATGATATGTTAATTAAGAAGAAAGAGTTTCAAGTTGGTGACTAGGCATTACTCTTTGACTCAAAATTCAAAGACTACAAAGCCAAATTTACAACCCATTGGATGGGCCCTTATGAAATCATTGAAGTGTTTGAGAATGGGTCAGTCAAACTCACCACAATTGACCAAGAAGGACAAACATTTCTAGTAAATGGACACAGGCTGAAGATTTATTATAGGCCTACCAGCAAAGAAGATTTCATGAAGACAGTGTCACAACAAAAGGAAGTATAGATAGTATAGTAGTCAACTGTAATATCTAAGCCTTAATCATTTTATTTTTCTCTTAAAAAAAAAAAAAAAAAAAAAAAAAAAAAATTAAAAAAACATAATAAATGTTTAGATATGAAAACCATATATGGCATACTCTAAACACGAATTCCTATGAGAAAACCAAGCAATTGGCTTGTAAGAATTCCCTTTCATTTAGTTTGAATTTCAAAATAAAATCATTTTCCAATTTATATTTCATAAACATGAATTGAGGACAAGTCAAATCATCAGTAGGGGAGGAGAAAGTCTGAACTTGTTCATGCCTTTTCCTCCTTAATTTCATCTCCAGCAAATGAAGAGATTTGTCTTTACAATTTTCTAATGGATTCTCAACAAGAAATGATTGTTGTTCAGTATTTTTCAAAGGATTTGATCAAATTTTAAACTCAGAATATATCAGAAAAAGGGACCTGTTATATACAATTTCTCAGAAAGGGACCTGTTATATACAAATTCTCAGAAAAAGGGACCTGTTCCATGCACATTATCAGAATGGGATCTATTAAGGGGAAGATTGCATCTACAAAGAAGAAGACTGCACCTAAGAGGAAGAATATTGCAAAGAATAAGACTGCACCTAAGAAGACAGAGAATACACTTAAGAGAGAAACGGACACCATCACACTCTGCTATGCCTAAACATATCAACAACAAAAGCTAGCTTCCAAACAAAGAAATATCAGAGGATTGTAAGAATTTTCATTTTAATACTTTTAATTTCTTTTATTAATTCCAATTTTCAAATAATGGTTCATGATGTTAATTGATTTTAGTTTCTAATATCCAACCTATCCTATATCATACATGCTCATTTTTATATCATGTAGGAGTCATTCCTACTCTTAAAAACTAGGTTTCTATCCTATAACTATATCCTATTTTTATTTTGTACATTAGTCCTATTTTCTATCTTGTACATATCCCTAAACCTAATCCTTAAAGCCTATCTTTTATCCTGTAAATACTCTTCTAATTCAACCAATTCAACCTACAGCCATATGTGCCAACAGACCTACTAAAACTAAGCATGCATAATCAGAACCAATTAAGTCAACAACAACTATAGATCAGAAGCCATAAATTAGTAGCTATAAATCATAATTTTGAAGAATATGACCAGGTCAAAAAGATGAAGGATTTATAAAAAAATTATGGTTTTCAACCTAAAAATTTTAAATCTAGAACATAAGAAAAATTATTGAAAAAGGGTATGATGACAAAATGTCATCATAATAAGGATTAACGGCTAGTTCGAAGAGATCATAATGATCTAAAGCTCTCACGATTTGTTGCCCGAGTTCATTATAACATACCTAATTTCATCATTTCAATTTTATATGGTTGCTTCTCATAAGCCATTGGGACTATCATTAAGTAAACGTTGTGTAGGCAGAGGTTATCATCATCCAAATGCTGAAGTAGATAGGGGCTCAACATTCAATTAAAATGTCGTGTGAAGGAACCAGAGACTCATCATGTAAACGTTGCGTGAAGAAATCGAAGGAAATTTAGATGCTGAGAGAAGAAACTAAGGGTTCATTCCATAATTGCACACCGTATGAGAATAGAGAAATCCATAATTAATGTAAATGATGAGGTAAAGGAATGATGTGTCATGTTTATTATTGAGAGCCGAATTTAGAAAATGTTGCTCTATTCCTCGAAAACAAAAACACCGAATGACTGAACAACCCTGTCTCTAAAGATTTGCATATACGGTTATGAGTATGTTGATAATAACAATGTAAACATACGAGTAAGAAAGGCCATGGCACACAAGATAACTCTATAGGTCCGGTAAAAAGGGAGTTTCCAAGCCAAAAATAGCAGCTTCTTCCATTTGAGCAAAGATAAAAAGGCATACGAATAGCACACAGGACAGAGTAGGCCCAAGTAGTTTTCTTGCAGAATTTTGGTAAATATTTCTTACAACATAGGGTAAAAAGAGGTAATTTTTTTCTCATGGCACAAAGAACAAAGCCAGAAAAATTTTACCCTTCCAAAGTGCATAGCGACTGCATAGAAATCTTTAGGGAAAAACAATGGTTAACACTCTTAGAAAAATTCAATGGGAACAATGAGTTAACAGCCATGGAATTTGCCTCTTCATCCATTGGAGAAAGAGCCACTGTAGGGAACCTATCTTTTAGGGTCTCAAAGGATACAATTGCCCAAGCTATAGGAATAAGTCCAAAGGGAGAAAAGTATTTCAAAACAAAGCAGTTTAAGGAGAAAACCTAGGCACATTTCGTATCTAGAACAAGGGTATCAATAGTTAATTGGAAATCAGCGATTCCTAGGAGTTGGCTCATTCATCCATGGGATGAAATAGTCTATGTGACTCAGAAATTCATAACATGTGAGGGAAAATATATAGTGTTCCTTTATCATATCAAACTGCTAATGCATCTAAGGGGAGACTATGTTATAAGCTTGCCTTATTTTCTTTTGCAAAGCTTAACTAAGATGTCTAAAACTATACAAAAACAATGAAAAAACAAGGATAGGAGCCTATATCATTTTGGTTTGGTGAAAATCTTAATTGAGTTTGAATTACAAAAGATAAGTGTGCCATGGAAAAAAAATTGGTGACTAATGAATTTATAGCAGATGAAGAGCTGGAAGGGTAGAAAAATCCACAAGAAGGGCAACAACATCCAAAGTTATTGATTAATGTGGATGGCATAGAAGAAGAATTTTCAGAGCACAGACCTAATATCTCTGCTCCATCTAGCAGCAGTATAAAAACAAGAAAAATGGTAAGAGAGGAAACTGAGAAAGATGAGAAGGATAAAATTTTTACCACCAACACAAGGAAGTCTAGAAAGACTAAATTTGGGCAAAGAGGGAAAACAGTAGAAGAAGATGATATTTTACAACATCCTCAGTATGATTATATACAAGGATTGGAAATAAGAGATAAGGAAAAGGGGCCACAAGAACAAAAATTCTCAAGTAAGAAGAAAATAAAGTTGGAAAGGAAAGTTGAGAAATTACAACAAAAGCTTATGGAGTCTGAAGTTTTGGAAAGAGTGGTGAAAATAGAAAATGAAACACTCAAAATACAAAGCAAGAAATTTCAAGATGAGAATGAAAAGCTGAAAAAGAAGGTTAAGAAACTCAAAGCTTATAAAATGCAAATCTGTAGGAGGGTCTATAAAATCTACAAGCAAAAGAAGGCAATTAAAACCAAGTATCAAATTTTGAAGACAGAGTATGAAGCCCAAATGAACATCAACACTTTACTCAGGCAACAGTGGCAAAAGCAGAGGCAGAAGGTATATTTTGACAAGTTAGAATTCATTTTCATGAGGGTATGCAAAATCCTGAGTTTGGGGGAATGTTGGTATCAAATTATCACTGTCCATTTCACTTAAAAATCCTCTTTTGTTCATAATTTTTGACCATATAACCTTCATATTTCATCCATAACCCTTAGAAACTAAATGATATGATGTCATTATCAATATTTTTATCTTGAAATTAATTTTTGAAATTATTGTGTTAAAAGTGACATTTTCCAGAAAATTACAAGATGTTGGAACATCCTGTAATTGCTCCATGGTTTGACATGTTGCATAACAGGTTGGTGAATTCAAAGATTGTGGGCATGAAGTTAAATGTACACAAATGGTGGATTACCTATCCACTTTCAGATTTGAAGAAAATAGGTGTTCGGTCAATGTTGGTCAAACCCAACCACTTCAATAGAATTTCTAGATTTTGTGAACATAATTTCTATTTTTTTTTTTACTAAATAGAGGATTTGAACCAATTTTGACTTCCTTTGATGTAACTGATAAGATTTCATTAGGATATTGGGGAGGATGAATATTTTCTTTTTGTTATGAAAATTTGTGATAAAAAGCTCAAAGGGAGAACTAGATAGGGAGGTTTTTTTTTTATGAGAAACTTGGAACAACCTATGTGTGACTTTTGATTTTTGAATTTAAATTCAGAGCTACAAGATTGAGTTTAGCCTATGCTTTCAGATCCAATAATATTCTTCACTTGAGTTAGCTTACAGTGTGCTTGTGAAGTGTGGAAGCGCCCCCACTATAGAGCTAATACACTCCTTATCTAGTTTTCTTTCTAAATTGCATTGATAAATCTGATATTTAGAGTTTTCTATTTCATTTATGTGTTGCAAGTTTATGCCATTAAAAGTTGTTAATTGAAATATATGTATTTGTTGTGAAAGAGCCTTGTATTAACAAACATGCTTGTTATCTCATGATTTTGATTTTAGAGTTAATTCAAAATTCATGATTTGGAATGTAGAATTCAATTAGTAATTAGCTTAATGAATCTTGTAAAAGAATCGCTTACTATTTGATTTCTAGAACTACTTATCTTGAATATTGCTTTGAATAGCTAAGTCTTGGAAATTGTTTTGAAAGGGACTCTATAGAACAAAATTCTTGTAAAGGAATTGCAAAACCCCTAACAAAGGAATTAATACTCTGTTTTTGTTACCTAGTGATCTAGAATTAAACAGGAACGCAACAAATTCCAGATATAACCATATACACAAAGATGCAGCGGAAACAATACTTCATTTCATTAATGGAAAATATTGAAATATGCTTACAACCAGAAATGGAAATAAACCAGCTAGGGCGATGGTAGCTTATCTCTGAGAAGAGAGTGTGTGGCTACATGCCTCTGAACTGTGTTACAATGAGGCTCGAAGGCCTATTTATTGTTGAGAAACAATGGAAAACCCTTCGCATTCCAAAACCTAACCCTAGAAGATGAAACGCCAAATTGTGGGCCCCGTTTTTGGGTAAGTTGGTACATCAACTTCCCGAGGTCGCGAATTGGTCATATTATCTCTATTTGATGCGCATGATAGCCCGTTGGAAAGATCTCTCTGAGGACTATGATGGAAAAGATGATTTTTGGGTAAAAATGTTGTTGGAGGTAGATTTCCCAAAAAACGTTGTTTAGGGCCTCAAAACGGCTCTGAAAGTTTAGGAGCCGAAAAACTGCTAAAAAAAATTGTGCTATAATTAAGGAAACTGAAAAAACTGAAAGAAGCACTAGAGGGGATCCAAGTGGAATTAGCAGGTGGCCACTAATATCCACCTGGATCACCTACGCAATCAGAATTTCATTAGATTTGTTTCCATCTAAATTGATGCTTAAGTGCTTGAAAATACAAGGAAGGACCTCTCGTAAGAGAGCATTGTTAATTTCATTTCACTAGGCTATCATTAGAACTCTAGATCCTTCTATATCTATATACATTATATGGGTGCCTCTAAGTGTACTTTCTCAGGTTGATAAAGGAATTAGAGCTTAACTTACCTTAGTAAGTAAAGTCCAAACAATTATTCTTGTAATATTGTACATACTTTTCTTTTCTGCAAATTGTTTTCCATAATAAAAAATTAAAAAATGTAAGAGGGTATGTCCTAAAAGAATAATCAAAGGACAAAAAGAAAGACAGAAAGATAAAAAAAGTGAAAAATATGAACCCAAAAAAAATAAAGAAAAAAAACAGATCATGAAAGTGTGCAAATTCAAATGCCACTACTTTTTACTTTACTATGAAAAATAAGGTTGTGTGCAGCTTGTTAGAAATTCCACAATCCATGATGGTCATGATAGATAGAGAATAAAGATCTAGCCAAATTGTTTAACCTTGGTAGATCAGTAGTTAGGTAGAGAATAAAATGTACTCATCAGCTTAATCTGAGCCATCATAAGTTTTAAGGTTAGAATTAGATTGTTTGCTTGTCAAAAGAAAAGGAAATAAAGGTTATGCAAGCTCAAATGCACCCAATAAAGTTAAGAAAAAAAGTTAGGTTAAATAAAGGGTAGGTAGAAGAAAGGTTGCAAATGTAAAAGGTTGCTCAGCCAAAAGCACATTTATCATGCTTAATCTTATATTTCATGTGTAGGAGCATTTATGAGAGTGAAAAGATATTCACAAGCTTGTTTGATTAATTTTGTCTCATTTCATTTCACCCCCACATACTTACATAATAATTTCCCCATTATCCCCTCAGTCCTTATAAAATAGCCTTTCACCCCTCATCCTGACTCTTACCCCTTGGTTTCACACATTCCCCTAGGATTTACCTTGCAAAAATCATCCCCCTACCCAAAACCCCTTTTCCCTAGTGTGAAACCCATTCCCCATTGCAAATATTACCAACCCCATTTATTAATTTCCCTATTTCCCTTCAAAACCCATAAAAAACCTCTTATCCTAAGTTTTTATCCCCCCCCCGGCATAAGTTAACTAACTCGCCATTTCATATTTCCCCAATAAAATCCTTTTAACCCACCAACCCTTGGTGCAGTTAAAAGATCCCACCACAATAACCCATGGTCCCACTTTAATAAACCTGTGGCTTATATTAAACCCAGACTTTATTGTATTAATCAATTACAATTGTTTGTAGTTAAACCCCGTGCCTCGCAAATCCTAGTCCTGATTCTCTCCATGCAACTCAACCACGTGACAGTCATCCGATCTCCCACCCCCAGATCCGACGGTGTGCATCCATATCGCGCACATTCACCATCTGACTGTTAGCAGCCCAAGAGCATGCGAGGTTCATGGTTTTGCTTGGGCATTATTCTGCTACATGGCAGCCCTAGGCTAGATCACATGCTAGCAAGGAAATACCGCCTACCCTCCAAAAGCAGTGCGATGGCCCAAAAAACCGCCTCACCTCCAAGACCAAAAACCATCCACTGTTCATTTGTAAATTCCGTGCCAAAACGTAACCGTTGCTAGTTAAAAGGCTGGAGAAGCCCCATTTCATCCTTTTTCACTTATTTTCAGTTTGAATGCTGCTCAAGCCATTCTGCGACATCCTGAACCTCTGCAACCAAAATTGACCACCATCTGCCACCCGAAGAAGCTCCAGACACCCAATTCGAGCATCCAGTTCAGAGTTGAAGCCACCGCACCATCTACATTCACCATTGAAACCAGTTTGCATCCCATACCACCAAATTCCAGGTATTCTTGGGAAAACTAGAACGACTCTTTAATTTGAAAGTGTACAATCCAATTAAATTATTAATTAATTGAAATTAATTAATATTTCTCTAAATTGAAGAGTAATTCACTTGAATACCCAAAGCCCTTCTTTTACAAACTGTAATTACCCTCTCACTGAACCATAGCTTCTAAACCTTACTTCTACAGCAACCACAAGCCTAATTCATACCTCTACTCCTAAATATGGCTTCCCAGACCTCTCTGGACATTAGTCCATCCCTCACTTAGACATCGACCATTCGGCATTAGTAGACAGGGATTTTCAAATAAAATATATTGCTTCACTAACTTACCTTCTAAAGTTCCACTACTGGAGCAAGGATAAATTCCTAAACCAAAATGATGCCATCCACCTTTGGGAAACTAATTTACCCAAGTATTTATTCCCTGAAGTGCACGCATTACCTGATATCATATATTTATGTCATGCCTATTATATCCCTAGCCAAAGAGCTATTGTTGCCACTAACCAGCAATTGTTATTCACAATCACTACAGAATCCATCAACCAAATGTTGCAGGTCCAACCCAGCCCAAACGAAATCCCACTGTCTATTGCTGACTTGCTAGACCTATATGTAAAATTAGACCTGTCTAAAATAGCACAAATTTTCTAAACCTTCATCATAGAAGGCCGCCATACTCCCATAGATAGTCCACCTTATGTTGCCACCATTTTTTTAGAGAGAGGAAAACAGATAATTACCATGCTCTCTTGCATCCTAGGATATACCTCAAATGAGCATGTGGATGAGGTTATCCTGGCCTTTCTCTCCATCTTCAGCCCAGGCAAGCCTCCTGCTATCATGTACAACTATGTTCAGTTCATTGCAGACAAGATGCATGAAAAGTTCACAAGACTCCCAATTGAGAGAGTTTTCAAGTACTCTTCAGTATTATTTCATATGTTTTTGTATTATCAATCAGATAAATTCCCTGTCAGCATCTAAAAGTTGGATACCAAGGGAAACCAGACGTTAACTATTTATTGGACACCTTTGATCTAGAAATACTCCACTGCATTCACCTATAAGGACTTCATCGATTCATTTGTCCATCCAATCATGAACATGCTAACTAGTACCCCTCAGCCCAGAATCAACCAAGAAATCAAAAGGGTGTTATAGTTGGCCAAGAGAGTTTATGGATGCTAGCTTGCCCCTTATAAACTGCCCAAATACCTCCCTATGAGGATATTTGCACTAGAATATTTTAGGCAGATCATCAATTTAGATGAAGTAAACTTCCTAGCAGCTAGGAAGAAGACCCAATTTAAAATGAAAAACCAATTGGGCACCTTTATATGTAATAACAAAGAAGCTAAACCTGAGGCTGACAAGATATTGCAAGACATAAAATTTAGGAATAGCTTTATGTGGCAGTATGACCCTCATGGGGTCATAAATAAGTTAAGACTCAAGGTCAAATTGGGACCTTTACTCCACCATCCAAGACCTGATATTGAGCAGTTTTCCAACCAATCAGAATGGTTGGAAAACACATTAATTGAGATGGATAGCACTGTAGTGGATGTAGAAAACACATTGTTTGATGTTGAAAAGCAAATTGATCAAAATTCTTTCCTGCAGGTTCCAGAACTAGGGGAACTAATGAATATTCCTCCTATTTTACAGACCCCAACAAATGAAGAGTGAAATCCAAAGAGAAACAAGGAAGAGGATTCTAGTTCTGCCATGGAGACCACAGATGAGTATTTTGAACTCAGAAAAAGGCCCAAGCTGAATCTTGTGACTGAACAAGAAGAAAACATTGAATCAATGGAAATCACTAACACTGAAACAATGAGTGAAAGAAGCAAAGGCACAACTGCTTTAGGTGAAACACAACAACCATCAACCTCTAACACCCAGCTGATTGAGAGATAGCTCAGTGTTGAGGTTTCTTCCTTTACAGGCCAGCTCATAAGGAAAAGGATATTAAGGATAGGTACAAGGATATCAAAATGAGAAATGAGAAGTTGAAGGCTGAAACATATGCCCAATGCTTCAAACACACACAAGCCAATCAAAGTAGATTGATGTCAGCTTTTGACATGAAATCAGGCAAAATGCAGGTGTCCTTTATGCAACCTACTGTTCAGCAGCCAAAAACATCTGTTGACTACTGAAAAACTGATTTTGAGGTGTTGGCCAGGGATGTTCATCCCATTGACCAGATATAATTTCACAAACAGGCTGGATCAATGATCTACTCCACCCTAATAGGAAAGGCCATGGTTTCACACAGGCTGCAGGGTTCACTAGACAACATTACAACCCAATATAAATTGGAAAAGGCCTCCTCACAGGCCAAGGACAATAGGATCAAGTCATTGGATGACTTGATAATTGAGTTGGGCCATGATCCAAGTGACATTAAAGCTACTGAAAATTTGATCAAGAAGAAGAATGAGGATATATCAACTCTCAAGAAACAACTAAAGTTGTCTCATTCAGAACACCCACAAACAAAAGAGGTCCTGGAGATCCAAACAAATCATGAAGAAATGATGGACCTGGTGCTACAATTGAATGATCAGCTAAAGGAAATGGAAAAGGAATTAGATAGCTTGATACAGGTAAAACAAGCTAGTCTGGAGAATGCCCCTACCACTATTATCCCAATAGTTACTACTACTACCTTCCACTTTGGCAGCATCCTTAGCTCCTACAGCTCTAATGGCTACAACATTGCCAGCTTCTACACTATCTACATCAGCAACAAGGTCTACAGCAATAGGGTCAACAGGTGATGAGGCGGGAATATTGGTCAAGGCAATGGAAGACATGTCCATTCAAGCCATTGAAATGAACAAGCTCAAGGAGAAGGTGACCAATTTGGAGACTGACTACAAGCTTGCCTAGATTATGCACAAGGAAGAAGTGCAGAAAGCCACCAGGATGAATGAAAGAATAAAAAGCATGGAGAAGGAACTAACATTGAAGGAACCCCTAGGTCAAGCTAAGGAACAATTGTGGGCTAATATCATTGACTCTGTCAATTATATTTGGCCATCCATCCAAGTAATTTTTAAGTAGTTTAACTTAATAAAATAGGCTACAGAAGCCATACAAAGAGTAAAAGAAAAATTGGGGGACATGCCAGAGGAAGCTGCAAGGATCATTCACTTCCTCAAGTCCAAAAATAAGTATGAATTGCGAGAATTAGAGATACTTGACAGAACAAGTACAATTTTGGATGTGAAATGGGTCCTCACCAAGAGGAATCTAATGTTAAACCTTGAAGATAAGTTCCAAACCATGCAGTTAGCCATTGACAGATTCATGGTTAAATTTGAAATTTTGAGGCAAAAGGGTTTACCAAATCCCTTGGTAATAAATGATAAGTTAATTCAACAAGAGGACTACAATAGAAAAATCAAAGAAGTAGCCATAGATCAAGAGAATACTTCATCCATGAAGGGGATACCTACTGGCAAGGTATGATACCAAACTTTTGAGAATTTTTTTTACCTCCAGCATGAGGTAAAACACCTTTTTGTGAATAAGCCTACTTTTACCAAGTATACAGAGGTAGATGAGATTTATAGGAAGATTATCAATATCCAATTACCTACTGCTGAAACATGGGAGAAATTAAATGACGTGCTAAAAGGATAAGAGTAAAAAGGCACAGTAAAAGGATAATGACAAGTCAGCCAGGTGAAAGTGTATCAGTTGAAAGGTTAGAGTAAATAGAACATCCACCGTGAATACCAAATAGAAAATCAAAGATTAAAAGGCAAAATATCGAAGATTAAAGACAACACAACCTAATAAGTAGGGACATCAAACAACAGTTCAATAGCTGTCTCTATCTTCTTGCATGAAGATATTTCTTTCTCCTAGATTAGTTCCCAAGAGAGTTTGGGATATTTTGTAAATCATTTTGTATAAATACTTCATAATTCGAAGTATTGAGTGTGGATTGATATACATTTGTAAAGTTATTTTGATCATAAACCTAAGGGTTATTGTACCAATTTTTCAAGTCAGCAGACTAGACCAAGTAATAAAGAGATTGCATTACAGGATTCATGTGTTGAGCTATTACAGTGAAGTATTTTCTTTTTCAATTTGTTATTTTCTTATGTTTTTCACAAACTTAAATGTTATCTAAAGTCGAATGAATTAACTGGAAGTTTATCTTAGAATTTGTTTAAGTACACTCTGTTTTCAACAGTTAATCATTTACATGTTTTTTTCTAATCTCTACATTTGAGAACTTTTAGTTGCTCTCCCATCCCGGTTGACCTCTTTCACTTTCTTCATAATCTAGCTTAAGGAACCCTTAATTTCTCTTTGGATCCGATTGAAAACCACTTCACCATCCAACCTTGAGATCTGGAGTAACTCTATTATCTTGCCTTGTAGACACTGTTTTTAGAACTTGATCCAATCCTGTTTGTCTGACATTTGACCCCATATCCCAACGGTAAAAGACACCCCTCTTTTCATCTAAGTAAGTGATCCCACCACCAAATCTAAATCAAAACCCAAGCACAATAATAACTAGCCTAAAATCAAATAACTAAACAAAGAAAAATCAAAAAGAGAGAGCCCTCTCTAAGAATTAGGAAGGCTAGATCCTAATCTCTAAAGTTGGTTTGTGGTTACCTCTAACCATTTTTTTCTCAAACACTCTAGAGAAATATTGGAGTGATAAAATATTGCAAATGATAAATTTGTGATTACAAATGATGACTAAATTTTGCATATATGTGATTATTAGTAGCTAATTTACAGTATCTTATAACACGACCAAAATTTAGTCATATTTCTCTAGTCATCAATTGGTTTCAAATGATGACTAAAATTTGCATATATATGACTATTAGTAGCTAATTTACAGTATCTTATAACACGACTAACATTTTGGTCATATTTCTTTGGTCATTAATTGGTTTTCTCGGGTGATCATATAGTAATATATTTTGTTGTATATTTGGTCATTAATTGTGGAAATTAATGACTAAATATACTACTAGACGATAAAATTGAGACAACCAAATAATGACTAAGCTAAAAATGACTAAAAGTTGGTTGCGTTATAAGATACTGTAAATTAGCTACTACTTGTCACCGACTGAAAAAAGGTCGTTTATATGCATATTTTAGTCATTTTTTTAGTAATTAATTAGCCATTTTGTACTAGTGATACTTGATTGCCAATTTATGTAAGGTGATTTACTATTTTTGGAAAGTCATGCTTGAGATGCTAGACATGACTTTCTATTTTTAGAAAGTCACTTTAGGATTGTTAGAAAAGAGGTTTTATTAAGGAAATTCATCCCTGAGCTTCCCATGGGTGGTATTTTTATTCCGGAGAATAGGGATTCTGTACCCCTATTGCATGCATCTTCGTTCCTTATTAGATTGAGGACTTTGCGCCCTTATCTACTCTAAAGATCCTTGATATTTTTAAATATTTAGGACTACATGCCCTAAACATTTTATTATAGATAAAAGACTCCACGTCTTTATCTTTCATGGATTTAGGACTCTGCACCCTAATTTCAATGGCTTCTCATCTACTGTACTTTGAAACTCCATGCTTCACCTTAAGGTACTAATTGTGAGCTCATACCCATCTAATGGTTCATTTGTAAGGCCTTGTTCCAAGACATGCACACATCCAAATCTCATAGATCAAAGGAATCAATGAATTTCATAATTAACTTATTCACATTTTACCAAAGATTGTGCATGACTTCCACAATCATTTTGGTTCTAGAGAAATGACTTTCGCAACCATTTAAAATTTGAACATCCTTGTTTGAAAATAACCACGTTCCATATCACATCTTGGTCAATACAATATTAAGCATATAAAATCATAAAAATCATGTAGCATGACTTCCACAGGCATTTATAATTTGAGCATCCTTGTTTGCAAATAACTATGTACCTGCCACATCTTGCTCATTATAAGATTAAACATATATAATCATATAAATCATAATTAACCATATGTTCCACATAACCATGATCATCCATGGATCTATGTTTCTCAATCCTGAATCAATGTCCATGTCATACACATATTTCCAAGCTAAGATACCAAAAGATAAAACATCAATAATATGTTCTTAAACAAAATCAATTCTTAGACACACAACCATAGATATTATCCTAAGCACACAACAACTAGGTGACCCAAACCAAGTCTATAGCATATAAGCATGTACATAAGTTTCTCACACATAATATTATATCATTATATCAAAATAACCCTCTCTAAGTTTCATCAAAGCTATCTCACCAAGAAGGGACACTACATACCCCACCTGGGTGTTCACAGGGTATGTCCTTCTAGGAAAATTCCTATCATGGAATAATACATCCTCAAGGAATTTCCTCTTCGACTACTCTTACCAATGGGATGCCCTACCAAATCCTCAAAGATTATCAAAATTAATGTCAGATGCTTACCCAATTCTCCATTCTTTATTCATAAAATGAAGACAAGAATGATATGTCTATCTCTCCTCATGACCTTCACTAAGACTTACGATTGTTAGTCTTGGTCTAATGCATGACACATGAAGTAGAGAAACATATCTATCACTCCCTCTAAACTAGGGAGGATCAACTCATTCCTATAAAAGGAATATAACTGAGATCCCTCTTAACTAGGGACTTGCCCAACCTCACACTCAATTAGGGACTTGTTTCCAACAAAAACTCTGTGGTGGAGATCACGGTACTATCATTTGCTTTTAGATCTTCTCCTTTCGATGTCATGAATTTCATGTTCATTATGGAGCCTTCATCTCCTAGTTCTTCTTCGTAGAGAATCAACCATCCATCATTTTCCTTCAATGAACCATAGGATTGAGCCAATAGTCATTTCATCCTTATTTTCATCGGAAAGTGATATTTCAGTCCACATCTGGCCTTTGTTCATATAACTACCATTTCCAGGTCATTTTTCCTTCAGAATATTCCATTCAATCACGTGAGTGATAGTTGTAGTGTTAATTTTTCTTAGGGACATATTGTTCTTTGATTTGATAATTTCATTTCATTATTTCCATATTTAAATTCACCCCATGGCATCATATCATTATTCATATTTACATCATTTTTATTCAACAACATATGAAACTATGTAGAAAGAGAAATAATATCATCAACACAATGAAACATAAAGGAACAATAGAAGAAAAACATTCACACATACAGACACCAAGGTTGGTCGGAGACTAGGGAAAAACCCACTATGGAGAAAACCCTTTTAAATTATTCTTCTTATTAGATTTTCATTGAATGATTCAACAAAGAGAGAGAAAAATGATCCATATCTTCAACCATAAACCTATCCAACAAAAATCAAATAAATAATATCCTTGAGATGAGCCCAACCATGTCAATATTCAAAACCCTAATTCAGGTGCCTGTAATCAACTATCAATGTCTACGATCAACTAGCGAAAACTTTGGTCAACTAAAAAATCAAACTTTAGATTCCAGTCACATGGAAGAAGATACATGTGTGCAATTGAGAGCTTCCAATCTCTACCTTGAGTCTGCAAGCCTGCGATTACAATCAAAAATTGCCTTTGAAAAGCATGTGACTGTGACCCAAAACCCTAAAATAGAGATGTGAGTTTCAGACCCTGCAATTTCTACTTCATGTGAACCAATTTTCCACAGATGTGCCTCATACCTATGCAATCCAAAACCAAGAAAGGGAATAGAATAATGATAATATCCAAATGAGGTTCACTTGACTTGTATTTATAGCCTTCTAAGAGTGTCCAATTTCTTTAGGGACGACCTGACCAAATGAGCACATGTGAGCTTTATTCAAAATTACACTTTCCCTTGTCCAAATTGTGCACTTCAATAGTCAAAATCGGTCCTCTCAAAAAGAGGAATCTCGTCCCATTATTGGAATTTGTCAATGAGCTACCAAATTAACACCCCCTCTCAACTAGTGAAAATTCCAATTGTACCATGTAACCATCACAAATATCATGTCATCATATCATATCCAATCTCAATTATCTCATCATCAAATGGCATCACTTCTCATCTCTGCTCATCTCTTGCTTGTTCCTACTTTTATTTTGCTTAGTCCTTCTTATCTCTTGATTGTCCCTACTCATATGATGAACATTCTCAAATCTAAAAGAAGAAAAATTTGATATCAAAGTGGAGCTCATTCTATAACCCTTTATTCATTGGTGAGCCCCTATTACCACCCAGAATCATTACTAGCAAGGAGCCCAATGCTACTACCTAGGAAACATCAATGGGGAGCCAATTCTATTACCCACATCTACATCAGAGAGCCTAGATCAATACAGAACAACATTAGGGAACACATCTCAACCTAAAACCATGTTAGGGAACTTAGTCTCAACCCGAAACTGAATAAGGAGCATATCTCATCCAAAAAATCACATCGAGAAGCACATATCAACCTAAAATCTCATGGGAGAGCTAAAAATATACAACCCCATATCGAGCAATAGGTAGGGCAGCACATCTCAACCCATTCAATTGCCCACTAATATTCCCAATAATGACCCTTAAGAGTCACATGGTAGAACACCTGCATCATAATCAACTTGGGTTGTACACCCCCAAGTACACTCTCAACCCATTGGCTAGATGAGGAGCGATATTCCCAACGAGCCCTACTTGTGGGTATGATGCCAACTAGGGTATACTCTGCAAACACCAAGATAGGGGTGCAACATCTCCAACCCTATGGGTAACAGATAGGGGAGCAACATCTATGACCCTATTGTCCAGAGATCCCTCGACCCCAAGAGCCCTCCATCTAAATTCCTCGTCCTGGGAGCTCAAACAAGGGGGAAGAGTTGTCTCAATGTTCTCGATCAATCCTAGTCTTTGTTGATGCAAAACATATCATCATGCTTGTATCTGGTATCAACTTAATCATCATGTTGTAATAGCATAAATCTCCTGTACATGCAGGACATCAAATCAATATTATATTAGTACAAATATATATCACAAATATGATACCTTATTCATCCTCCCTCTCACTAAGGTAGAAACCACAAGCGTACACTTGTCTCGTACAACAACATTGTCTCAATGTATGAATACATCTCAGTCCCAACTATATAAAATATTATTTTCCAATAAGATCCCACTCAATATTATCGCAATGTATCCCTGTCATATTCAGAACCTTCCCAAACAACTCTCTAAAGAACTTATTCATCATGGCTCACAGCTAGACATGCTAGCAACATTGTACTCAACCTCGATCATGCTTACAACTACAAACTTCTCATTCAAAAATATCACGACATATCTCATACTAAGGCAGCGCCCAGATACGCTCAT
Organism: Pinus taeda; assembly: GCA_000404065.3. NCBI lineage: Eukaryota > Viridiplantae > Streptophyta > Pinopsida > Pinales > Pinaceae > Pinus > Pinus taeda. The sequence continues at coordinate 32,638 of APFE030802733.1, forward strand.
CTTATCAATAACAACGTCAATACATCCATGCGATCGCATATCATATAAAGAATATCACAAACCAAAAATTGATTGTCCCATGAAAATATCTCCCAGTGTGTATGAAGAGGCTCAATCATGAATTGAATAAGATTATATGTATATATATAGTTGGGTGCTCTCATGAAACATCAATGCTTCAATCAACTATTGGTTTCCAAGTCTCAACTATATTTCTTCATAACTTCATGAAATTCAATTAGAGTGTCCAAGTATTTGCATTTCCACATTCCACAAACTCTTAATAGATTAATGACATAAATTTTATTTTCCAAACTTCAAAAAGTAATTCATCATGCCATGATTCTTCATTTCAAAATTTAGAGGCCATCTCCCTCTTACTTTGATCATCAAAGGCTCATTACTTGTCAAGAATAGACCATCAACATATAAAACCAAAATCAAAGTCATAGCTTTGGCTACTTTTGAGGTAGAGATTTGGATGGGCACATCTTCCCGGCGTCACCAGATGATTGTCAATATGGACATACCAGGCTCAGGAAGCTTGCTTCATATAATTCTTTCTACAAACGTAACACTTGACCAAACCAATATTCTCAATGTTCCACGGATCAACACTATGCAATCAAATCAACTAATTCAACTTATCAAGCCTTAGATGCCAGTATCATTGTGACAAACTATTTGGACCAAATGTGAGGTAGAGATTACATTCAAATACCGAGTTATGACAACATTTCACTTACCAAGTACTATCTAATAAACCTTATCAATCCATCCTTATGATCATAGGATGAATCATTTCTATCACTAAATATGAATGCATAAGTCAGGGACAAGTCATATAACTTTCACCCATGTATCATACTAAATCACAACTATATATACTTCAACCAATGATCCAAATCCAATGAAGCCAAAATCATTATTGAATACCAATATTAATCTATGAAGGTCACTATGGCCATATAGCATTGTCATCAAGGTAAACCATCCATTATCAAATCAAAATCCTAATTTGTTATCACAGTGAGTTCAATCAATACATAACCCAGAACATATCAAGTGAAAGTTATAAAGCATCATCAATCATTCAAGTCAATATGCACATTTGTACTAAGTTAAGTCAATAAACCAATTCTGTCAAACCTTAACAATCAAATGTCATATACTAGATTCAATAATCAAATCAGAATGGCATATTGATATGCATATTTTGGTCCCCTTCAAACACAAGTTTAGTCAACATATTCACATTTTCTATAGTAAGTCAATCATTCAAACTTCCTTGTTCATAGAACTTTCTGTTGTTTGCTCTAGATATGTAGAACTATCATACTCTATGTGCATTCTTGAACTCATGCATAAGGTTTTAGATTTTATGACCTACAGGCATAACCACATCCATAAGATTCCTTTGTGCAGTTGTGAGGCTTATATTTGCACTGATCATTTTGCTGCCTAGTGGTTGGGGCTCAGACTAAGGGAAACCATCTCTTCTCATACCAGAACTTGCTGCAAACCAACAATATCATATATTTGTCTATTTATGTTAGGAAACTTCAACAATAAAGAATATTCTAAACATCTAATGCAAATGACAATAGGTGCAAGGATCTTATGGAGTGTTTCTCCCTATGAATGGGAATCTACTTCAATTATCATCATTCAAAACATCAAATTGTCTATTCTTAATACTTTCATGCATCAAAATAACTATTATATCATGAAATCCAATTATATAAGGTTCTACCACATATATTCATCATGGCCATAACATGTTCCCATTATATACTTCACGATCACATGACATCAAATTTCATCAAGAGTTAAAGTATTATGATTGGGGTAGCTAACAGGTTTATCATCATACTTTGAAGATTATAATCACTACATCACTTCTTTACATTTATTCAATCATTAAATCAGGTAATTTATATTGTAAGAATTATTAAGCCAAGGTCAATAAGGAGATCATGAACAATAATCATATTGTTACACTTCTATCATCAATGTTGTCATGCTTATCACAAGCATTATCAATAGTATCAAGCTACCATATATAAGAATCAATGAGCTAGCCTTCTATATGAAATTCATCATGTCTAAAATGAAAGATGCATGCCAAATATCAAGTATACCAATATATCAAAAATCAATGTAGTTTTACCATGACTAGAATGTAAGATACTTGTCCAATACCAAGTGCACCATGTCATCATAAGTACCGTGAATCAAACTTACTTCCATATGCATGCATGAGCCATTTGTGAAGTGATATCCTCACTATACCATAGGGCTTATCTTTCCATCCAATATTTCATTTGAGACAATACACCATACATACCTTGTAGTATTCGGATACTTGTGCTCCTTCTTATTTGACATTGGCAATGAGAGAACTTTGTCAACTTCTTTGTCTTGGGAAACTATAACTCTTCTCTTCCTGCACTAGCCATTTTTTCTCGCATCTCATATGATCTTAAATAAGGATCCACTTATGACATATCATCAAGAGGTTAGAAGTATCCAAATACTCACATATACATGCAGGGAGTATAAGTAATAATCAAATCAATAAATCTAAACAAATGTATAGACATAAGGAAACAACATAAATAAAAAAGTACTTATCTTTTAATGAGAGGAGATTAACTCCCTCTTGAACCAAATTTCAAGAGTCGTGACTATCCATTGTCCATATAACACTTGTTTCCTTCAATATATATTCATCAACTTCATCAATAACCAAGGCCGAATTGAGACTATCCCATCTAGGGGCTACATCAAATCTTTCGTAAGTGCTAGAACATATTCACATTGATCATGCTAGGATTTCTAGATTGCATATCTCAAGTATTTGTCATAAACTGGGTTTTATCCCAAATCCTAACCTCGTAATATCCATCAAATCCTAATAACCAAAATTCCTAGGGTTTCCTTCAAACCCTAGCATTCTTTTAAGTCTCCTCCATCTTCTTTTTCTTCCATCAAAGGTGTCTCAATAGGGGTGATATTCAATGAATTTTCTTCAGTCGAGCTCTGATAGCATGTTATTTTTTCTTATGGTTGAAAGAAATTAGTTAGTTTCTTGATCAAGAGCAAAAAAGTCATAGATAAATTATAGCGGGAAGCCTTCACAGATCTCCAATCAAACAATCCATGGCTTTAGGCTTATATTGTTCTTCGCTTTGATAATTACATTTCATTATTCCATATTTAAATTCACCCCATGACATCATATCATTATTCATATTTACATCATTATTCAAACACATATGCAACTATGTAGAAAGAACAATAACATCATCAATACAATAGAACATAAAGGAACAATAGAATAAAATCATTCACACATAGAGACACGGGGATTGGTCGAAGGCCCAGGAAAAATCCACTATGGGGTAAACCCTTTCAAATTATTCTTCTTATTAGATATTCATTGAATGATTTAGCAAAGAGAAAGTACAATGCTCCATATCTTCAACCATCAACCTATCCAGCAAGAATTAACTATACAATATCCATGAGATGAACCCACCCGTGCCAATAATAAAAACCCTGATTCAAAACTCTGTAATCAACTGCCATTGTCTACAGTTAATTAGCGAAAACTTCGGTCAATTGAAAAATCAAACTTTAGATTCTAGTCACATGGAGGAAGAAACATACACACAAATGAGAGATTCTAGTTGCTACCTTGAGCCTGAAAAGCTATGACTACTCAAAACTTTCCTTTGACAAGCCTATGGTTGTGACCTAAAACCATGAAACAGAGATGTGAGATTTGGAACTTGTGAACCAATTCTCTGCGGATGTGCCTCAGACCTCTGTGAGCCAAAACAAAGAAAGTGAATAGAATAACTTATCATGATGATGTCCAAATGAGGTTCACTTGACTTGTATTTATAGCCTTCCAATGGTGTCCAATTTGCTTTAGGGACGACCTGACCAAATGGGCACATGTGGGATTTAATTCAAAATTACACTTTCCCTTGTCCAAATTGAGCACTTTGTTAGGATATTCCGACACATAGGAAATAGTTAAGTTCAACTTGGTCTAGTATAGAGTTAGGTATAGAGTTAGGTAAAGTGTGCTTCTTTACCATTGTACATTTTGTAACTTACAATCCGACGGTCATGATATGTAGTGATCTGACGGTTCATTCTCTCCTCTTACCGACACTTGATCCCTGGCTTGACACCCGATTGGTCCATGAATTCTATTTAAAGTGCATGGAGGGTCATTTGTAGGTTAACCGTGCATGAGAGAAGCTTATGTAAATTTCATTCTTTTATTAATAAATTGCCTGTAGTAGCCACGTTGGCGCAGGCCGTGGACTGTTCCCTCTCTGAGGGTTTTAACCACGTCAAAATACTGGTGTATTGATCTGTGATCTGTTTGTGAGCGGTGTCCTTTTGGTGTTCTGTCTGAGGAACTTACCCTGTAAATTCCTACATGGTATCAGAGCTATTTGAGGGTCGCGTCCGTCGGTGATCCAAATCTGAAGCCGGTAGAACTGCATGCGGTTGTCGTTTCCTAGATCTACTATTTATGACTGCTTTCGGGCCGAGAGGACTACTCTGTTGTGTTCGGAGCATCTGTTCCAGTGAGGAACCCCTTTCGTTTCACGCGAAAAGGTTTCCGGTAGCCCTATCTGCGTCATTTTTAAGATCTGGAGGTATACAGTCTTTATTTGCAGTTCACTGTTATTTTCTCTCTGCTTATTTCGGTTTCGGTTTATTTAGTTTTTTTTTTAACCGGATCTATACCTTTCATTTCTGCGTATGCTCTTTGCCCTGCGACTCTATGTGATCTGGGCAAATCAGAAACAGAAAGGAAGGATTTTTTCTCATGCGTATGCTCTTTCCCCTGCACCTTAGTGTGATCTCGGAAAATCAGAAACATTGAGAAAAATATTTAGTTTTTCGGCTAAAGCTAACTTTGAGCCACAAGGTTCAATTTTTTTTAAATATTTAGTTTTTTTGAGTAAAGCTAACTTCGAGCCATAAGGTTCGTTTTCTTTGCATGTCCGTGTTGGGTTTTTTGTTTTGTGTTTTGTAGGGAAAAAGAGGTTTC